>JBAFTA010000001.1:38172656-38185692 GCA_036919975.1 Melanotaenia parkinsoni
ACCACCTCAGTGACCTCAGCCCCAGAGATGGGAGAGCCAGCACCAGCTACCCCAGACTCTGCTTCCTCATCGGAAGACGTGTTGGTGGAATTGGGAAGGTCTTCGAAGTATTCCCTCCACCGCCTCACAACGTCCCGAGTCGAGGTCAGCAGCCCCCCCATTCCCACTGTACACAGTGTTGATGGTGGCCCGGCCACCAAGCACTCATCTCTGTGCCCCACCTCCAGGCCTGGCTCTAGAGGGGGGCTCTGGTGACCCATGTCCAGGCTAGGGAAACCCTGGTCCTTGCTTTGTCATCATCATAGGGGTGATCTGAGCCGCACTTCACCTGGTCCCTCCCCTAGACACCTGTGTGACATGGGTGACCCTACCAGGGGCATGAAGCCCCCGACAACATAGCTGCTAGGATCATCAGGACGCACAAACTCCTTCACCACAATAAGGTGGCTGTTCAGGGGAGGTTCTAGATCATAATTCAGAATTCATATATATCATCCCACCAACCATCTCCATGGTGACCATTTCTGTCCTAAAACTAGCAGATTTGATGACTGAAGTTAAACAGCTGACATTGATAAAGAAACTCTGATAAAACTGATGGTCTGGATAAAAACAGCTTTTTCCTTTTATCACTGAAGTGTGTTTGTGCAGCAGTGATAAAAGTCCTACAGCAGCATCACCCAAAATAAACACCTGCTGGTAAAATACATCATTGGCTGCTTGTTTTACTAGTTTTTCTTCACTTTTTTACATCAAATGATCACTTTAGTTGTAATAATCAATTCAATATTTCATCAAATCTAGACCTAAAGGAAGGTCTCATCTGTGCCCCCTTTTACTGGTCAGTGCTCCTGCCTGGCCCCCCATCAGGACTTTTCTAGACCCACCCCTGCACAGCTGAAATATAAACCCTGTCTACTACCAGCCAGCTACTGTGTTAGAGGAGGTCCTGCCAAAAAACAACACTTTGGGGTAAATATGTGATGGTGTGAACCGTGAACTGCTAGTTTCCTCCTTCTCAACTGAACCAAGAACGCAACAAGAGAGTATGCACCTAAAAGTTGCAGGATAGTAGATGTTGAAGAATTAGCTTGGGCACCCCTGTTTAAAGTGGCCTCACTCAGACATGCGATGGAGTGAGTGTGTAGAAAAGGTCAAAGGTTGTAAAACAGATAACAGAAACAATGTAGTTTTTGTCCATTCAAATCCAGAAAATTCCACAGCTATAATGACTTACACAGCAAACCTTTTAGGACACACTTGAACGGTTTGTTTCTGACCACACATTTCCAACATGTGGTGGTTGAGTTTCCTCACAGTGAGCTGGTGTGAGTTACGCTCAATGTGCTGCATGTCCTGCCCTGATAAGCACAGTTTGTAGTTTTCTCACACTGTATGACAGATGTTTAATGTCAGACTCTGTTATCACAAAGCACACTTACATAAAGGAAATACACGGAGGCCCGAAGCTGCTCAAATCTGCAAGGAGAGATAAGAACATTTTAGAAGCAAAGATCAGTTCAGACAGGGTTTCATTGCTGGTCCTTGTGCACATATATTCACACTGTGAGCATAAGTCTTTCCTGCCACCACACTTGGGTTGAAATGAAAGAACTGAGATGTTTCTGAAGTGCAGATTTTCAGGTTTAATTCAAGTGGTTGAACAAAAATATCACATAAATCTGGAGTCAGCAACTACTTGTAGTCTGTGGCCAAATTTATTCTGACCAGTTGAATGGCCCAAAAATGACATCTTTATCAGGCTAAACCTATTTTTCCTACTGAACACAACTTTTTTTTTATATATACCTATGCTATTATATCTTGTACAAAAACAAAAATTAATGAAGTTATTTATTTCAAATTAATGGAATTATCGTCATACTGTGTTACTGCTTTGGCTCCATACTGTGTCTGTGTTATGAAACAGTAACCTGCTGATAATAAGGGCTGTGATATACTTGCTGTTAGCGATGCGTCTGCATACGTATCATGGCTTCCAAGCATTCCTAGCATCCGTCTGGCATGTAGTTCATTTACATTGACTCAAGGTAACGTCGGGGGTGCAATTTGCAATATTAAATTGAACACTAGAGACGCTCATGCAGACAAGAGCATGAACACAACAGGTCTGAGGTAAACACAATGGTGAGTAGCTTTGAAGGCCATCTCTTGGACCTTGTCCACAACTACTGGCTTTTGTAAGATTTTTCTTCCCTGTTGCACAGTGATAAACACTTGTACCTGTACAGTTGGTAACAAACTGGGAGCATTTTGAGGGTTGATGCCTCGGAAATACAATGTGAACAGTAGATTGACCTTTTCAGTGCAAGTGCTGTGTACTGCCCCTAGTGGTGACCAGTATTAAGCATTTTTGCAGCGCCGTGCTTCCATAGTTTGCAGCAAGTATTTACACAAATGTAGCGGAACGTTGATGTGTATGCTAGTGTTCACAGCAAGTTTTCCCAACCCTGAGGCTGCTGTCTTTAATCACCCACTCACACTCTGTCTTTTAAAGATGCACTACTAAACGTTTGCCATTTTCTCAGTGATGTGCCGCTTAACAAATTCACCATCCAGCTTACATTCTATCTGTACTGTGAGCTAACGCCAGACAGTAAAAAACAGCCTTATGTTGACTCTTGTCTCATCTCTTGTTCTGTCTCTCTTTCTCCCTCTGATAATGTCTTCTAATATTTCTTTGCTGAATCAGCAACGATCAGAATCAAAATGGCTGGTTTGTTTACATGTGCTTGCTAGCATGTCATGGGTGCACAAAGTGAAACTCAGCTGCAACGTCACGCAGTGTCCCAAATAAAAAAGTTGCATTGTGTGGTTTCTCAGCTTCATAAATATGCATAATAAATGTCACTGTGCAGTGCCGGCCGAAGGTAATGTGGAGCCCTAGGCGAACCTCAACTGTGCCCCCCCAAGATAAAATATGTAAAAAAAATGCACACAAAGCAGGTAAATGATGTAGGTGGTGCTGATGCTGTAAGTGACGTAGATCTTATGAGACAGCAGATTCAGACCATGGGATTTGGGCTTAATAATGTGTTTTTCAATTAGATGGTATTAGAGTGGATTCTGATGTTGAGGCTGCCTGTTGTCTACATCCACATCAAGATTCTGGTGGGACAACTTCTGGTTTGGCAGTTAATGGAGTAGGTGTGCAGCTCTTATGCTCCCAAAACCTTTCAGGTTTTTCCCTGTAGCAATAACCCATTTTTTGTTCTTTTTGCTCTCAGCCCTCTTTGTCCTCCCCTAAAAGCAGCATAAAGACACGGTTCGGGCATGTCTAAGTCCAGAAAGCAGTTGCGAAAGGACCCGCATGTGTCCGCCAGTAAGGCCAACAACGCAACTAGCTTAACTGTAAAATGGATATCCCATCTTCAGGAGCAACCCTGTGCAGTGCTGGCCATGGATTTTTAGTCATCCTCCCTTGATTAAAAACTCAACCAGATTCAGACCGTGGTTTCTGGCCATGGCCAACACATTACTGACCTCAAAGCTAATGCAGAGGAGGTCAACCGTCGTCTTGAGCAGTCTGAGGTGGCCTGTGCCTCGCTTCTGGAGGACAACAAATGTCTGAGAGCCAGGCTCTCTGATTTGGAGGGACGGAGTAGGAGGCAGAAGATCCTTATCATCAGCTTACCTGAGTCAGTTGAAAGCGGCCATCCCACTGTCTTTTTTTCCCAGCTTCTCCTTGACATTTTTGGAGATGGAATTCTTCAGTCAGCCCTGGAGCTGGACAGAGCAGCCCTGCTCCAAAACCCGGGTTGGGGGGAGAGGCCACGTCCCGTTATCATCCGTTCCACTGGTTCCAGGTGAAGGATCTAGTCATCAGGGAGGCCTGCAATGTGGCAGTCTGGAATATGCTGGTCACAGGATCCGGACTTATGAAGACTACACCACAGACATCCTGAAACAATGTGCCAAATATAAGGATGTTATGGCCGAGCTCTATAAAAGAGGTCTCCACCCTTCCCTCCTCTTCCCGGCAAAGCTACACATTACTCTTCAGAGTGACAAGAAAAGGTGGCTCGGCTCTGTGTCCCAGGCAACCCACTTCCTGAAAAGCTTTGATGGTGGTCCATCGACTTCTTCAGGACTAACTGCACAAGCTTGTTTATTTGCCGCTACTGCCAGGCTCTCGGCATGTTCCAGGCTCCGTGAGTAATGACAATTTTTCAGACAGATTTTGTGCTCCTCCTATCCTTGAGAGATTTTGGTTTGGTTTTATTGTGTTCTTACAGTATCACCGAGCAGGCCTGTTATGTTTATAATCTGGTTTAATTCCCATCCTGCCAGTTCACTGCCTGAAATAGGAGGCAGATTTTAGACTTTGTGGCAGAGTTAATTCCTGTCTAACCGAAGCTGCTCATGCTGCTTGCTAGAATGGCGTTCCTGTGTTGTTCCTCTTTGTTTGGGTTGATCTGTTTAATTGTTATTCGGGGCTTAGAGGGCTAAGGAAGCAAACTTCTGATATGGTCAAGGTAAGCCTTGAGGGGACCTTGGTTGTTCATCACTCAAGTCATATCGTGGAATCCAGTTTGTGTTTAAGTGGGTGGGTGTGCATGTGTGGGGTGTTGTTTCCCCTCCCTCTCCCTTTTCCCCTATCTTTCCTCAAGGGCTGCTCTACCTGGTTTCTTTGCTCACACTCAACTTAGAAGATGGGTGACTTGAATTTTGTCACTTGGAACAATAAGGGGCTGAACCATCCTGTGAAACGAGTCAAAGTACTCTCACACTTGAAACACCTTAATGCAGGAACTGTGTTCTTTCAAGAAAATTATTTGTGTGTCTCCGATCGGTGGAGGTTGGATAGAATATGGGATGGGCAGGTTTTCCATTCATGCTTTGCAGGGAGGGCCAGGGCGCTGCAGTCCTTATTGGCAGAAACATCTCCTTCAAACCCTCTACTACCGTCTCTGATAAGAATGGACGGTACATTATAGTCTCAGGTAAATTGGGCAACAGGCACATTACTCTAGCTAACCTTTATGCTCCTAACTTTGACGATGTACAATTTTTCCATAATTTTTTTTCCAAGCTTCCTAATCTCAATTCACACTCTTTGATCTTCGGAGGGGATCTTAATTGTTTTATTGATGAACCTCTTGACCGTTCTTCTTCTAAGCCTGCCGCTTTGAGTAAATCAGCAAGCTCAGTTAAGTTGTTCTCGTCTGATTTTAGCGTTTCCGACCGCTGGTATTTCCTCTACCCATCTGGTAGAGAATACTCTTTCTTTTCACATGTCCACCAAACTTACACTCGACTACTTTTTTTCTGTACAATGCTCTACTTCCGAACCTTAAACACCGTAGCTACGAGAGTATAGTTATCTCTGATCACGCACAGGTGGTACTCAACCTCTCCTTTCCTGATGCAGTGCAGGCGAGGGGGCATTGGAGGCTGGACCCGGTGTTGCTTGCGGACGAAAACTTTTTACTCCACATATCCAACCATATTAAGTTCTTTCTTAAAGACAATAGTACCCCTGTCATGTCCAAAAAAGTTATTTGGATGCTGTAAAAGCTTATCTGAGCGATGAAATCATCTCATTTGCAGCTCACAAATCCAAAACTTCAAAGCAGAGACTGACTGATTTGCCTCCCCTTCCACGGCACTATACAAAGAACGTTTAAAACTCCAGTCTGAACTTAACCTTCTTACATCCCGCTTTGTGGAGGACTAACTTTTGAGAGGCAGGTAGTCCTTCTAGAGAACAGGGAAAAGTCGGGCAAGCTTTTGGCCAATCGAATGCGAGGCTCGAGAGCTAGGCAGTTTATCCCTGGCATCCGAATAGACAATGGCTTGGTTTCTTTGGACCAAAAGAGAGGTTGGTAATTTCAGAGGTTTAGCTCTTCTACTCCAACCTTTACCGCTCAGATTCTGCATCGGATGAAGGCATGATGGAGAACCTATTTTTTAAACCTAAATATGCCCTCTCTGACTAAAGACCAGGGGACTTAATTGGAGGTGCCTACTACCCAAAGTGAGATTTCCTCAGCAATATCATCCATGCAAAATGCAAGGCCCCTGGCCCTGATGGGTTTCCGTCAGACTTCTAAGAAACTTTCCATGAACATGTCCCCCTTTCTATCTCTGGTATTTGCTGATTTATTCAAATCCGGCGCTCTTCCCCCCATGTTTAATCAAGCCTGTATCTCCCTGTTGCTGAAGAAGGATAAGGATAAGGACCTTATTCATTACTGAATATGGACATAAAATTTAATTTTAATGTGGACGACCTGCATCTTTTCATCTCAGATCCTAAAAATTCTCTCCCTGAAGTCCTCTTGCTTTATAAAACCTTTGGCTGCATCTCAGGTTACAGGCTTAACCTGGGTAAAAGTGAATTATTCCCAATCAGCAGGAAGGTACTTGATCTGGGTGACAGGACTTCTCCACTTAAAGTGGTGACATAGCTTTACTTACCTTGGAATTTGTGTTACGAGGGACCATTGGCACCTTTACAAACACAACCTTCTCAGCCTGGTCAAACAAGTCAAAGTTACTCTATCGAAATGGTCCCCCCCCCATTTTACCTTATTGGCAGGATTAACTCGATCAAAATGACAAAACTCCCCAAATTTTTATCGCTTTTTCAATGCCTCCCTATTCTTATCCCTAAATCATTCTTTAAAGCACTAGACTCTGTTTGGATGCTATAATTGGAATGGCAAGCCACGTAGGTTGCTTAGAGTGTTAGCTTGGACATCTATGGACAACCAAAACCAGACAGGGAAGTGAAACGGTGTGGTACTCACGGTATATTCAGCTGACATGCTCGATTACCTCCGCCATGATGGCTAGAGGAGGTTTATCAGGGCCACCCAGGATGAGGGAATGCACCCTGACTAGTGAGCGCCTGTCAAATATACCAGCATTTGCTCCGCCCCCACAGTCAGTGCTGATAGATTGCACCTGGGAGGTGCAATTAAGGAGAAGCGGGGACAAGGTAACAAACCTTGTCCTACCACAAAAGCACAAAAAACTAGTCAATATAAACATCACACAAACAAAAGTACAGGAAATTCCTACCAAGCCTGAAGGTGTCTACGTTTGGTAACCACAACACGTCATTGTAGTACATAACAGCTTTCACTGACAGATGCTTCCATGATATTAACATTTCTTACCCGGTCTGTTATGTAGAGAAAAGAGGAGGATGACGAGAACTGGACACTGGGGAATGGTGAAGTGAACGCAACAACCACTAGTGTTTCCTCAGTTTCCAGGGACTTTAACTCTGTTAGAAAAAAGAACCTTAATTTGTGTTCACCCCACAGTATATAACATAAGAGCTGCGCTTAAATGTTAGGGAAAGTTTCTTTATTTACAGGACAACACAAGTCACATGATACCTTTGTTTGGCTATTGTTAGTAACTGTTAGTGTGTTAGCATGGCTAACAGCAGAGATCTGTTTAAAATGATTCACACTCGACCCATAACATCTCTCTAGAAAGCCCCTACACTTACCAGATTCAGTGGCGTTCCCAGTTTCCACCGAGGATGGACGTAGCTGTGGTTTGCCAAGTGATCTCTGAGAACAGAATTTAGTCATTTAAAATGTGGGTTGTTTTTGAGAGAGGGTCACCCGTTGTTGCTACATTCCAGCTCCATATTATGGTCCCTGACATCTTTTTTCAGCCTTTTAAAGTCATTTACTAGCTGGTTGACAGTTCTATTATAGCCTGCTGCAGCATCTCTATCTGTATGTGTCCGAAAGCAGCCTTTTGTCCAAGCCCTAACCCACCCTCACCTGCTGACGCAACCTATGTGAAACGGTTATTAGATCTGGCCCAGCAAAGACTTGGTGTCAGCTTCCAACCAGTTTTGAGAGCCAGGAGCTGGTGCTTTGGTGGTGGAAAGTCAAAGAACCAGTGCTTAGACAGGCTCTGGCTCTGAACCAGCACTGGAACCAGTTCGGCCAAGGGGCTACATAGTCGGTAAAATCACTCACCGAGGGGTTGACCCGACTCTCTGCAGAAAATAAGAAGATAAAATATATGGTGAAAAAGAAAAGAGCAGGTGAAGAACCAGGGCCACGAACTGAAGGGGACTAAGTTCGGTGTAAACCAATATCCAAGAGAGATCCTGGATTGGCGAAGAGTCCTGTTTCCCATCAGAAGGAAATCCATTGCCGAAGCGCTCCCGCTGTCATCGTGGTGGATAAATCATTAATTAATGAACAGCTGTACCGTGACCCGGACTCCACTCCGTGGCTCTGCTGACGTGGTGGTATGTGCTTTAATCTTCCTGTATTCTTACTAGATTGTGTCAACAATAAAGTTGCTGCTTTTACAGGAAAACAAGTTTACCTGTAAAAGCTGTAGGAAATTCTCTGTTGTGTTTCTGTACAGGTGTAGCAGCTGGTTGTCTGCAGTTAGGTTGGATTGAAGTGTGTTGTACTGAGTGTTTTAGAAAAAGTTTGAATTGTCTGGAAATGGAAGGAAGCAGGAAGCGTCCCAGGTCAGCTGTCTGGGATCACTTTCACACTTTTCTTTTATAAACTTTAGCGCAAACGTTGCTCAGTTGCTCTGCACCTCTGAGCTGCGTGACTCTCACCCCTCCCTCTCCTGTCAATCCTTCAATCATGACGTGACTGTTGGTGATCAGCTGATCGGCTTTTCTTACCCAGCATCGTCTCTCTTGTAGTTTGTTTATCGTTCAGGTCATATTGAGGAGGAGAAAACTAACAAGATGTTGATCCAAAACTCTAGCCCGTTTCAATTACATAGTCTTTTGTTTGCATTTATTTTATATTTTTTTATTAGCTGAGGTTTGCTGGTGACAGCTGTAAAATCTGCTGCTCGTAACACAGCCAGATGGATCAGGTTCAAATATCTAACGAGTGTCAAGATTAAACAAGAGGATGTCTTCTCTAAATTAGTGGTGCTGTGCAGATGTTGGACAGGCAGGTTTACTTTATAGAAGCCATGAATGTGGTGAAGGGAAATTATGAACAGGCTCTGAAATCCAAACCAGAGCCAGGTGGTTGACAAGTGATTGGCTTTACTGTTTATACAGGGACAGGTATAGAAAAGTTTTGATGAGAGGGCCAGGCAGGGGCACTAACCAGGAAAAGGATGGCACAAATGAGAATGTCTAAGGCCTAAATTTGACTAAATACTTATCTGCTTATTAAAACCTAATGGGTCCTCAAATGTGAAATGTGGGAAAATGGTCTATATTCGTCAGTGTTGAAGTAACAAACCACATCCCGACACTGCTGAAAAGCTTGCTATACCTCTGTGTACAGGAACACCTCATACCAGTACTGACTGGTTAAAATCATTAAATGATTGTAAAATTCAAGAACAAAGTATCTGTATTGATATCGGTATTGGCGATACTTGCCCTGGATTTACTTGGTATTGGATCGATACCAAAACTTGACCAGCAATGGAAAAACCAGAAACAAGTCTCCTGTGGGTCAGTTTGAGTTATTTACGGATTCCTAAAGTGTAGCTTCTAAGTTTTCCAACGACGTCTAACACATGGAAATGAAAAAAAACTGGAAGAAGATGTGGCCATTTGAATGTTGGCACCCCCCAAACTAGTTTTGAGAAATCAGGACTTAAAGGATTAACACCTACCTGGGGAGCCAGGTGTCGGTAACGACAGCTGTCCATATTTGAATGACTTAGCATAAATCACACCCCCTAAACTTGTCTGAAGGTTTCAGGGAGTCTACAAAAAGACAAAAGGTTGAAATTCATGTTAATGTTATAAACTTTAACCACTTTTTGAACTGATAAGGGAGAAATACAGATGTGATCATTTGTCTTTTGTCAAGCCACAAGCAAGACATGTATACATGAATGCTCACAAAATGATGTACACATACAATTTATTGCCCCACATGCTTCCAACTTCCAATCCTACAGGAGCTGTAACCACACTGTTCTGTCGATCAGTCTATATGCAGGGAAACTAGAGATATCACCATCATCTTCGTCTGTGTTCTCTTCTGGGCTAGAACTTTGATGCTGGGCATGTAATTTCTTTTGCCTCATCCGAACAGAGAGATATGTTTGTCTGTCCGTGGTCAATCTAGGTGGGGCAAGGATAGGAAGACCACCAACAGGGGGCAAAATTCCTGGGCTGCTCAGTAGGTGAAACCTGACCAGCTCGGCATCACCCGAGTTCTAGCAAGCACTACTGCGTATCAAGCCAACTGCACATGGCATCTGAAGCACAAAAAGGAAATGCTGCGAACTTCTACTTTAAAGGCAGATTTATGGTTGCTTGGCGTTTTCATCTGTGTAACCACTGTAGGCTTGGTGTAGCTCAGCAGAGGCTCAATGTGCTCCTCTTCCAGACCTGACGTGCACCCCTGCTACACAGTTACGTGGAGGTTCTCCCTTGTGATTGGTCAGTTTGGGATCACGTGTTGTCGGATGTCTGGATCTTCTCGATGAATTTGTGTGGTAACCACCGTTTTCAAAACAATAACCAGTTGATGAGAGGCTGATCGAATTATTTCTTCATTTTCTTCCACAAGTTAATAAAGACACTGAACCGTACTGGACACCTTTGCTGTTTTAAAAGGGGAAATACCTACCGAACTGTAGGGAACCTGTAGTTTACCGGCCGATACCACCCCTTCTGCCACCTTCAAGTAAGGAGGAGAAACTGCAACACGACACCAAAACGATGCGTTCCCCCTACGCTCGAGTGAGAGAGCAAACTCACCAGCATCCACTTCGCCGTGGCCGACCGCACGCAGTCATCACGCGAGCATAAATCCACCTTAAAGCGGCCGCACGTGAGGGAACGCCTTGCCCCGACCACATGGTGGCTATATATGGTCAAGTTGACACCTGTAATACATATTCATCACATCATTTCCATGATGGCTCAGGAGGGAAAAAGAGGGAAGAAGCAGATTAATTCAGGGTGTGAGACAGAGATCCTGATGGACCACGTTGTATAAGGTAAGAATGTTTAATTGGTGGGCATGGCGTGGACGTTTCTGGTGTCAGAAAGACAGATTAGTGGCAGCAGGTGGAGACGATGTCATCACAGTGTCAGAAGGAAGACATGCCAGAGGAGTCGGAACAAACTGGATAACTCAGTCGGTAAAACATCCGTCTGTCATGCGGGATACTGAAGTTCATATCCCACAGTGATGAACAGTAACACCTTCCAGCTGGGGCCTTAGGCAAGACGCTGCAGCCCACAGTAGATCATTCTGAGAAAAGCCTCTGCTCAATGACAGTAATGATGCTGGTAATGTATTCTGTGGTTTTAATTTATAAAATAAATATGTCCAGATACATCTGAGATTGGTGGCGGTTTATTTGGTGTTAAATAATATTTCTTTCTAGTTGCTGGGTGTTCAGACGGGTTCGGCTGTGATCGGAGAGACTTGCAGCACCGCAGCAGCCGTGTCCTCAGAGGAAGTTTAGAGGGACACCATCACCGCTGTTAACCAGGTGGACAAGGAGCTGCGGGAGATGGAGAAGGTCTTGACGGAAATTGGGACAATTATAAAAGGATTGTGTAAGAATAAATAAAGGAAATCCACCTTGTGTTTTATAAGTGTTGCATCACTTCTAGATTCTCCAGTCTGTCCCACTCTGCTGGATCTCAGAATAAATACTAAATCTTACTTGTCACATCAGGTCCAGCAAGGTTACATAAATTCCATAAATCCAAATAAATACAGTAAATCAATCTATTTAGGCAAGGCAGTTTATTTGTACAGCACATTTCATGTACAGGACAATTCAAAATGCTTTACATAAAACAAACAAAAAAAATACAGCTATGAAGACATAATAAAAGGCAGCAACAAAAAGCAAAAGTCACAATAAAATAATAAATTACATTAAAATGATTAAATGTAAGATAAATTAAAAAGTTAGGGTGCTGATTTCATGCATAGACATGAGAAAAGAAATGTTTTAACCTGGATTTAAAAATGTCTACGTTTGGTGAAAGTTTAATCTCCACTGGCAGTTTGTTCCACTTGTTTGCAGCAAAGCAGCTAAATGCTGCTTCTCCATGTTTTAAATAAATATAGAAATAAAAAATTAGATAATCAAGAGGAGCCTTATACGCATAAAGCTCCATGTGGCAAAGCAAATTTGTTAGGCACAACACAGCAGCCAGACCATCATTCTGCCGCCACCGTGCTCGACAGTACAAGTTAAAATATCTTATATATATATTTTTTATCTTTATTTTTCACTTATTTATTTGCCTGTTATATTTCTATTTTCTTAATCATGTGTGCTTAAGCCGAGACTCCTCAAAATTTTGATTTGCTTGCATAATGACAAAAAAAACTTGAATTGAAAAAAAAAAAAGGATCAGATCAACAGAGTTCCAGGTTATTATTTTACAAAGTTGTACACAGAAATTTGCAGTTGCTCTCTGAGGTCATCCTTCCTTCATCACCTGTTTAAACACACTGCAGGTAATCTGACATGTTCTGTGCACTGTGATAAACATGTGCTGCTCTGTTTGCACTTTTGGACATTTTTTTATTTGTCCTTGGATATGTGGAACAGTATAAAACCCAACACTGAGGGACAGTAAAACACTGACCTCAGGTAAGACCTTCACATCCATCATAGCTACACAGAGTTTAAGCTTCAGTCTGGTACAGTTTGTACTTTTCATTTCTGAAACTGAAGTTCTGGGTGTTTTCACAGGTCTTCTGCAACCATGTTGATCTTCTCTTGGTCTCTTGTGGCCCTGCTGCTGGTTTCCTCGTCCTGGGCTGAGGTAGAAAGCAATAATAATAATTACTGAGATGCTCGACCAAAGTTTAGTCTGCCTGTCTGTCTTTATTATTTAATTTATTTATTTACTCTTTTTTATGTAGTTACCATAAAATTTTATTTATCTTTATTTATTGTTAATAATTTAAGATTTAATATTTAATTGCATTTTATTTTGTTCCACTCTTTTTTGTTTTTCATTTGCTAATTTTTTCATTAATTATTTACTTTTTGTATAATTGTAAATAATTGTAAATGAATTCAGGTATTAATAGGGTTAAAGATGTTTTATATA
>JBAFTA010000001.1:38474612-38488135 GCA_036919975.1 Melanotaenia parkinsoni
TTTCTTTCTTTCTTTCTTTCTTTCTTTCTTTCTTTCTTTCTTTCTTTCTTTCTTTCTTTCTTTCTTTCTTTCTTGTGTGTCTTTAATAAAGTGAACTAAACAATTCCACTTAATCCAGGTCAGAGTCTATCCAGCAATGATCAGGCGAGGGTCAGGTACACCTGGACAGATCACCAGTCCATTACAGGTAAGAATGAGTAGGATCATTAGTCATGTTTTTTATTTGTTACTGAGTTAGTAAACCCTAAAAGGGGTTATTTTACATGCATGCTTTCTTATTTCGGGAAAGCTCAATGTGTAATTATCATCCTGTACTGGTAGATTGTTCCAGTGGATTACGGCCAAGTTTCTCCAGGTTAATGTTAATCAGCTGCCACCGTGAGCCCCATGGACACAAAGCCAGAGTCCTTGTCATTTCCTGAAGTCACATGTACACAAGAAGCAAGGTCTCAGGAAATCAAAGTCTTTAGAAGTAGCTTCACTTTACAGCTCAACATCTGGGGCATCTGAGACAGACGGATGAGATGTGTCCTTTTCCCACCAAGTTTAATGAGGTCTGAGGAACATCTGATCATCGTTGCTTTGAGTTGACGAAAGGTCTGACAGAGACTTGCCAGAGGATGGAGGAGGCTGGGCTCTAACTTTAGGCTGCTTTACAGCCTTTCAACGAGCTGGCCTTGGTTTCGGGAAGCAGAAAGCTGTCATTCTGTCATTCTTTCAGGCCAGTTTTAGCACCGGTTGCATAGAGGAACAGAAATATATTGTGATGAACTATGTGGACACCTGTCCTGCTCTGCCCAAGGCGACAGTGCAGCAGATACACCGTCAACCCACCGGACAGCCCAACGAATAGAGGATAGATATAAATCTGTGTTTTCTGAGTCAATGACAGAAGGTGACAACAAATATTATACATGTGTTTGTTCATTAGAGTCAACATTATATACCAGGCTAACCAGTATAATAATCGTGGACTGGAGTGGTGAGGTTTGAGGGTTTGCTGGGTACCCCACAGGCCCACACTTCAGGCTGTAGGTTGGTGTTTCTGAGGGTCTAATCTGTCATGTATAAAGCCTTTCTGTTCTCTGCCACATAAAGGACTTTTTGTGTTTGTAAAACCAGAATGATCTTTTTCTATCTTACATCATTTTCACTGTAAACAGAGTTTTGTTTGGGACATCAAAAACGGCTCAAAGCTGGTTTTCAGACACCCGGGAATCCTGTATTTCACAGATGCTAACCAGCGTTGACGCTATGATCCTGCTGGACACGAGCTAGTGATGTCTACTGATTGGCCACCCCACTGAAAAGCTTTTTCTGAGCCGTCAGACTGATAACAACCTTTACAGCTGAACTTAATTAACTTTTTTTTTTAAACTTCTAAAACGTCTGATGTACAAATGTTCAGTGTTTAAGTATTTATGCAACATCCTGTTCTCTGACAAGATGATGAACCACAAGAAAACCCAACAGAAGCCTCTGAACCATGAATGGACTAAATGTTCTGGTTCAACGACAGCATGGATCTGAACAGTCATCTTCATCATCCTCTTCACGTTTAAGCTGGATTTGTACTCGCGTACAGTGGGCCTGCGAACATGACATTGGTGAAATGTGCTCTTGCACACCAGCGTAGGCCAGCGTCACGTTGCAGTTTCACTTCTGCAGTTAATGCACAAACTCAGCCAGAAGCTGCAGAAATCCAGAAACACATAATCACAAACCAGCCAATCACATGAGAGGACACACGAGCATAAAGCCAGCTCCAGACATCATCAGAGAAAGACCAACCCAACGCATGACTGCTGCTGGTAGGTTTAGTTTAAATAATTTGAGATGAAGGAACATGTCCTGCATCCATGATACATCTGCATAGCGTTAACTTTTTACAGTCCCTGTATATTTCACCCAAAATTTTAATGTCACAAACTATTTGTTAGTAAATATAAATGCCACTTTTTATTGATCTGGCCAGTCTTTATATGTTCGTGCTTTGTGTCTGACAGCCTGCAGCCTGATGCAGTTTCACTGTAAGCTCCTTTAGGCTCATTTCAGCTCACAGTATCCAGAATTTAAATGTCCTGGAACAATTTTCAAGGAGGAGTCTTTTGCATTTCTACTGAGGTCTAACATACTTGTTATATTAGGCAAATGAAGCCTGTGTAAGATGTTGCTCCTCCCCAGTGCAGCTACCAGTGGCATCTCCAGTCATTCTACAGCTTGCTTGACCACCACACCAGTGAGCTCTTTCTCCTCATGGCTGATTCTGAACATTGTGTTTCTACTCAGTGACGATGATTCCTGCTGTTCAACGTAAAGTTAACAAGCATGAGATGACAGAGAGGGAAATACTCAGCCAATCAGAGATGTTCTGCCTCTCTCGAATGTTCTGCCTTGCAGGTCCGTTAGCAGCGAACTGTCTCTCTTTAGATGAAAAAAAAATCAACCTCTTCATCAAAGTTCAGACTCATTTAGGACATGATATTTTTTATTATCAACTTTACTTAAGTTGGACTTGAGTCATGTGCACAGCACATACAGTTTTACATTTAAGACCTGTATAAAACTACAGGACAACTCATAAATGCTGTAAGTACAAAATCATTATAAGACCACAGGACTCAAACAAAGTACAGTATCATATCATCATTTTCCCTGAATGCAGACCTGCAGGCAGCAGAGATAGTAGGACAGACAGTAAATAAACATTTTACAGTTTACAGACATAAAAAAAAACAGCTTGAGAAAAAAAATAAAGCAAATTTCAGAATGATTCACTCACCAGTGCACACCTGATGTTGGACCACTGACATATTCATTCTGCAAAGGTTTCCTTGTTCAGGGGTCTGTTCATGCAATATTAAGGAAAAACAGAGAACTTATTCATAGTTAAATCTAGTTTGAACCAAGCCACGTTGACACAGCAGCATGTCTAATGGCCAGGGGCAGATTCCTCCCTCCTGTTCCTCACAGGAAGCTGTTGGGGTGATGAGGACATCTTTACAACCTCAGATTGAGATTACAGTGAAGCTGCCTCTGTCAGAGTCAGTGACCTGCTGGGAACCATTTGCACACTCGGCCATTTGCAGGTTGCTGCTCTGCTCTGCTCAGACTGCAGCTGGATAACCAAATGAGCAGCTACAACAGGAGCCTGGTTCTGGGTCAGCAGGAAGGCACTCCACTGTAAACACAATGCATGCCATGCAAAACAGTGAGACTAGAGAAGACTGTGAGCACCCGACACATCAGGGTATCTACATAATGCACCTCACCGCTGTCAGGCTAATGCTAGAGAGGAGATCTAAACAACCAATCATCAGACAGTAAATCCGCCACTCATTTTGACAGCAAGGCATGTATCCCATGTCTTGATACCCATGTTGGTTTGCAGGAATCAAGGCCTAAAGCCACCACAGAAACAGTTTGCATGATATTTGCTTGAGCTATTTGCAACTGAATAGCTAGCGTGTGCATGCTGTGTGCTAATGTATCACCTCTCCTACTGAAGGTTCAGCAAAGAAAACACTACAGTCTCAAACAGGAGTTGGGCTGCTTACAATATGTGCCATCTTAAGCGGAATGTTGAACCGGAGATGCCAGCGTCTAACCCGAAGACTAGATGAGACAAGAGGAACAGAAACAGGTTATAATCTGCTATTTTTCAGTAACTGACGATTTGTTTACTGGTTGATATTTCACCAAACCGAGCTGATGAAAAGCAGCTTGTACCTACAGACAACCTTTTCCACCCAGCTCTGTTAATTTAAAACTGTCCCTACCCCCCAAAAGGAATACCAGCACCTTCAGTTACTGAGAGGTTATATTTACAAAATATATAAAGAAAATATTGGGTTACTGGCCCTAGCATATAGTACAGTCCAACAGCTGTCTGTAAATATTTCTCCCATGATTATCTTCTCTAAAAGTATATCACAGGGTAAAGATAGCCGGAACGTGACAAGGCGCAACTAGGACAACATGGCCACCAGAGCTGAGCAGTAGCGAAACACAAGGGCCTTAGAGAGACAGAGATAAATACCAGAAACAAGGAGAAACTGGACAGAAAACTGTTCCAGGTGAGGGCAGAGACTGCTGCAGGGAAGCCCGATGAGGGGAGTCAGCTCAGCCAATCCGATAATTCACAAAACCCGTCATACCAGAAGTGTGTGAATGAGCATGTGTGACAAAAACAACTGAACGAGCTTCAGTATCCACAGGTTTAAAACCTGGAAAAAGTGGACATTTTGGAAAATTGTGTGCTTCTGTGCCATCTCAACATGGTCCGACTGAAACCAGTAAATGTGGCTTAGCTTAGCTTGGTAGTTACTTTGCCCCCACTTTAAAAATGATTTGTTCCAGAAAGTCCCATCAGCTCATCTGCACATTACGTCCTGCAGGTCACTGTTTCCTTTTAAACAAACTAAGCCATCAGCTGGTGGTCAGTTTGGCTGTCTGCATGCTCAGCGGACCAGTGCTAGATTGGATCTGAAAGAGGGACAGTTGACTGGAGTTATTTTAAATTTTATGTTAATGTTATGTTAAATTTAAATCACCTGCACAGAGAGGACCAGGGGAAGACCTCCAGAGACACTTTTGCAGCATGATTAATACAAATTGGTGTACCTTGCTTGAGTGTTCCTAATACTCTCCAAGGAAAGCACAAACTTTTAATTAGACACGTTTATCTGACAGCTGCTCTTTACCAAATGGCATTTAAAAGAAATATTTAAACAAAAGATGCTAAAAGGTGCTGCATTTCCTTCCAGCAATCATTTTACAATCATTAAACAAGCAGCTTGTTCATGTCTACAGGGAACCTACCTTACCCCGAACCCTCACCGCTGCTCAGCGTTTATAAGCGTTTCCGCTGTCACCTGACCAGGAAACATCCAGGTCAGAGGAGATCCAGTCTAACACTGACCCGAGAATAGCATTAATTCCCAAACTAACTCGAAAAGCAAAGTAAAAAAAAGAAAAAGTTCCAAACATAGAACTTTTTTATCACCTTGGTTTCAAGTGTGACAGCAACAGTAAAATGTCTCAGTTTGGGTGGATGTTTATCTCATCAGCCATCCATCCTCAACCTGTCAGGTGATGTTTCTACATGCTAAAGATGAGTAGCTACACTTAAGTTCTCTGGAGACTAAACTTGTCACAACTCAGAGAATTTTCTGCAGAAACTTTGCATCAGCGATGATGTTGTGCATCAGAACTAGCGGGCTATTTCTTCCGTCCATCAGCTGCCTGACAATAAGAATAGTCGTATTCCACAGTCAAGGCTGCTGCTTGTCTGTTGCATTTCAGTTCTTTGACCTTGCCTGTAAACTCCTGAATTCCCCACTTATATAATGTCAAAGAGGATTCCTCTCTCTAATGCAGGACGTATAGATCTGACTGAGATTGACGGCAGAAAAGTTCAGAGTTCACCCCCTGGCAGAGCTATAAACAGACATAGAGGAGGCTCCCCTCCTCCCCTCCTGCCCATCCGTCTCTTTCTCCCTTCCTCTCTCTCTTAACAGTAAAATGATACTGTTTCAATTAGGCTCCAGTGCCTCACATACCCCCTTTCAACCAACTTAAACCAGGTTCTGGTGCTGGGGTGATGCCAGGTCCAAGTCAAAGCTCGTTCAGCCTTAAAACCATCTGATATGCCATCCCAGATCCTCATCCGTCTGCTCCAGCATATGTCGCATCCCTCTTTCTTTGCTGGGGCGCTGAGACAGTTTATCTTCACACAGTTTTCGTGTTTTTCTGTTCTGCAGCTCCACATCTGAATATCAGCATCAAACATTTGCAGATTTAGTTGAAAACAGCCATCATTGCAGAAGCTCTTTTCAACACTGACTGGTGGATGGAAGCGTCTGCTGCTGATATTAAAACACTGAATATTATTTAGCTGCTCTGCAGGTGTGGTGGTTGGCATAACCCGACCCTCTACCTTCAATGCGAGGGACCCAGATCTAGACAAAAAAAAAAAAAAAAAAGGCTGATGCTAATCTTAAACCTGTTTTCCAGATTTGTTCTAAAGTTTGCTTTATGCTCCAGCATCAGATCTACACAGAGCCTACGGGGGAGTCTACCTGAGGCTACTTTTGCTCTGCAGGTCCATTTGTCCAAATCAGATTTTTTGTTTGTTTGTTTGTTTTTCATGGTTTTTCTAATTGTAATGTAAATGTGACCCCCAAGAAACTCAAATGTAATCAGTCTGCAGCCATGAAGTGATGTCACACGCAGCCCAGCATATTTATGCATCCCACATCCCCCAGAATTGTGACATCCATCTCACTTCAGTGTCGCAGAAGTTGGATGAAATGCGACATGACTTTTCAGACATCAGATATTACACTGTCCATCCAAAGCTAATTAATTAATTAATTAATTAAGTGGCCCCCTGGATTAACTAAAATTACAGGTGGGAGCCTCCTATTGGATAATTTCTGCGGGGAGATTAGCTTTCAGCTGCAACGAGTTATTTAACTGCAAATGATGCAATGAGCAGCTTCTCATGTCTTAAACAACCATGTGGAAAGAGACGTCCTGTGGTCATGGAAAACATGTTTAAGAAAGGTCAGATCATCGGCATCAAGCAGTGAAGATATCTAAGGAGATGCAGAAACTACTAAAACTGGGTTCAGAACTGGCCAACACATTATTAAAGCTGGAAGGATGGGGGGGAACCATCATCTTCCCGGAAGAATGTGGTCAGAAAAACATTGAGATTTGAAGATGGTGTTGTGGCTCTTAGCTCTCCAGTCTGGTGCTTGTTTTTGTTCGTTTTAGTTGGTTTGTTTCTGAACTATTGCAAAACCACAATCACTTACAGTCGTCCGAATCTCACTGACCTCGGTCTAAGGTATAATATGCCCGTTGCCGGTGAATTTCACCATAAATTCAACATCCTGGAGGTTATGGCAAGACCACCTGGATCTCCGTGGATGGTTAGCCCGCCCAGCATGCAATGGAGGGGTGATGGAGCAATGTAGAAAGAGGAAGCGAAAGCGTGGATGCCGGTCAGACACAGATGCTAGGCTACATAAGCAACCGTACAGCCCAGCACTACCGAGCATCTTCCTCTCAAATGCCAAATCCATCACCCACAAAATGGACCAAATGGAGTTACTGGTGGCCACAGACAGCTTCGTACAGAGACGTGGCTTCACTCCTGATGCTGCAGCTAACGGGCTGCATGCTACACCGACAGGACAGAACAGAGACTCGGGTAAGAGCAGAGGAGGGGGGCTCTGTGTTTACGTGCAGTAACAGCAGCATCATTGACACAAGTTGTACTCCTGATTGAGAGGGGAGGCTGTGTCGTGCAGACCTTTTTATCTCCTGAGGGAGTTTACAGTAGTTATTGTGACAGCTGTTTACTGCCCACTGGATGCTAAAGTTAGTATGGCCCTTAGCCTCCTGCTCACTGCCATCAACAAACAGCTGCTTGCCCACCTGGATGGGGTCTTTATTGTTGCTGGTGACTTCAATCAAGCGTACTTAAAGACTGCACTCCCCAAATTCTCCCAATATATGAAGGTTGCCACAAGAGGGAAAAAACACATTGGACCACATTTATTCCAACATCAAACATGCCTACAGAGTCAATCCCCTCGCCCACCTTGCTGGATCTCACCATCTCTAACCCTAACTCTATATCACCCATTTCTTTGCCCAGTTTGAGTCAAACAGACCACACCACAACCACCACTTCCCACCACCAGCATCGTGACACTACAGGAGGTTGAAGTGAATCGTGTTCTAAAGACGGTGAACCTCAGAAAGGCGGCAGGTCCTGACCATAGACTGTATATAAAAGATGGGCATCACCCTTAAGTTTCTGAAGAGCACCATCTTGGCAGCGTTATGCGTGTCGTCATTCCCTGAAAATGCAAAAATGGGCAAAGAGGTGGAGCTGAGAGGGGGACTGTGAAGGTGGGGGTGGATGATTGACACCCATCAAACTCCGAGCTGTCTGTAGCTAAGAGCTAACAGAGCTAACCTGGAGCTAATGGTGGCTAAACAACTAACAGAGGTAGGCCGGCTAAAGCTGTTAGCCAGCTAAAAACAGCGGTTGTGCTGCACTCTCCCTTCTTTCCACGGATACTGGATACCTATCAATCAAAAGGACACGCCCCTAATTATGCCAAATTTCAACATTAAATAACATCAAAACGGTTGAGTCAGAAAAAAATTCACCCACTCACAGTTGTCATGAAGGTAAACTTGACCTTTTAATCCTAAAATGGATTTTTGTACCAGGCTTTAAACATGTTTATTTCTGCTGTAAAGTTGGTCTTTTTAACATGGGAGTCTATGGGGATTTGCTCTGTTTTGGAGCCCCTAGTGAACGAGGGGGGAACTGCAATTTTTTTGCACTTCCGTATAGGCTTCACTTTTCACTGCCGGAGGTTGCAGCTTGGCCCTGATGGAGGGCCTGGCAAGGTGCTCAGAACGTGCGCTGACCAACTGACTGGAGTTTTCACCACAATCTTCAATCAGTCCCTGTCACAAAGCAGCTTCCAAGCCTCAACCATCATCCCTGTTCTCAAAAAGACCGCAGTGGACAGTCTCAGCGACTACAGGCCTGTTGCACTTACACATGTGGTCATTAAGTGTTTTGAAAGACTAGTTTCCCAACATCAGGGCCTGTCTGGCTCCCACCCTGGACCCCCACCAGTTTACCTTCAGGGCAAACCGATCAACAGATTACCCTATCACCATAGCCCTCCACTCTGCGCTGAGTCACCTGAAACATCTAGGAAGCTAAACAAGGCAGCTCTTCCTGGACTTCTGCTCAGCCTTCAACCACGTCATCCCTGGTGCAGAAACTCCTGCATCTGGTCCTCTCCTTCTCCACCTGTCAGTGGATTAAGTCCTTTATAACTAACCCACAATCCATCAAACTTGACCCCCACCTCTCCTCCACCCTCATGCTCAGCACCAGCTCCCCTCGAGGTTGTGTATTAAGCCCCCTCCTCTTCACTCTTTATGCATATGACTGCACTCTGACCCATCTCTCAAACACCATCATAAGGTTTGCAGATGACACCACTGTGGTCAGGCTCACTGTAGGGGAGGATGAGTTCGACTATAGAGATGAGGTCAAGCGGCTGGCAGTGTGGTGTTCAGAGAACAATCTCCCACCGAACACTACAAAAACTTAAGAAATCATCCTGGATTTCAACAAGGGCGGAACGGACCCGGCCCCACATCAGTGGGGACTATGTGGAAAGGCTCCACTTCATCTAATTCTTGGGGGTGTAAATCTCTGTAAACCTTTCCTGGACCGCCAGCACCATGGCGGCGGTGAAGGAAGCCCAGCAGCAGCTCCAATTCCTGAGGAACAACCTCAGGAGGAACAACCTGAAGGAGAAGCTGCTGGTGTCATTCTACAGAGCCACCAGAGAGCATCCTGGCTTCCTGCATCCCAGCACGGTACGCAGGCAGCAGATAGGAAAGAGCTGCAGAGAAGGAACAGCACGGCCCAGTGGATCCGAGGCTGCTCTCTGCCAGCCTGGAGGACATCGCCAGCTCTCACTACGTCAGCAGAGCTCAACACATCATCAAAGACTCCTCTCACCCCGGTTACCGCCTGTTTGAGCCGTTACCCTCGGGAGGTGCTACAGGTCACACAGAGCCGGGACTAGTAGACGGTTTCTTTCCCAGAGCAAAAACCACATTAAACAATTCAAAATGACACAGGTGGGAAAATGTGCCTACTTTCTCTCCATCTGCATTATTTACTGTTTACATTCTGTTTATTTGCACTATTTCATTGTATCTTATATACTTTTTGCAATCATATTTCTATGTTTTACGATTCTATTTTTTAAATATTTGTAAATATTTTAAAAGGTACCATTTTAAGGAGCAGCTGCTCGGATTTCGTTGTTGTACAACAACGACAATAATTTTGATTTTAATTCTGATTCTGATCCTAAATGATGGTGATTGGTGATCACTTAATTGTTTGGTGGAACTAGATGGAAGAAAAACAGCAGTAGTCTTTAATAGTGAAAGTTAGAACATTTCCACATGAACAATGAAGGAACTCAAGGGACTGAACAGCTGTGGAGCCAGAAGAAAACCACTAACCAGTGAGGTTAACCAGAGAAAAAGTTTTGGGTTGCTTGGGTGCAGACAAGCTGTGTCTCAATTGAAGGTCTACACTCTTTGGAGTGCACAGACTGCGTACGCTACGTCCTATGTAGTCTGTGCACTCCGAAGCAACTTAACCATTTATGAAATGCTTCGATGGTGGTCTTCCGTCTTCATCAGAGGTGTCACTAGATGGTGTGTGTACACATCAGCTGAGGTTCACTGAGATGGTGTCAACCTGTCAATCCGACTCATCAGAGCGCTGATGTGTCCATGTCACACAGCATGATGAAGACGACCGTCGAAGCACGTCAGGCAGGCCGATGATAAAACTGATAACATGAGAACTAAATCAGCTAATGTTAAATTAATCATTAAGTAAGAGTAATAAATATATAATAATAAAATTATAGAATAAAATTATGATATAATGTAATTATACTAATTTATAATAAATGTAATTATTATAATACATTTAAATAATTTTAGTACAATTATACCATATTATTATTATTATCATTTTTATTATTATATTAATTTACTATTAAATTAACATGATTAATTTTTAATAAATACTGTTGGAATCACTTAAACCTAAAAGTTTTGCATATCATAGGACACTTTAGTCAGCGTTAACCTTGACCAAGTTGGTTTTATCTTACTTTTTTAAATTAATAATTAAAAATAATAAAAAGCTATCTGAGGCTCTGTTGTTTTCCAGATTATACACACTCTTCATTAACCCCCTAAAAAACACGAATATCAAATATTACTTGATTTTAATCCCACCGTTTAACAAAAATGTCTTTTAATGTATTTGCTTTGTCATATTTCTACTAAAGGGAGGTAAATGAAAAACCTCGTCTTTGGAGCTTTGTTGCTCATTCGCCATCATCTTGTGCGAAATGAATTCAGGGAGAAAAGAGGCTGAAGGATCCACCTCCAGCAGGCCAAACGGAGTACAGGTTTGTAGGGTGGATTCGGAGGCGTCTTTCACATGGGACAGTGCTTGGCCTCACTGTGACGTATGTTGCCGACAAACCTGCACCTTGAAGTGCATAGACCCTGAATTGGGACACAGCTAATGACTGGACTCTGGAGCAATGGAAGAAGGGCATGTGGTCTGATGAGTCCAGGTTTACCCTGTTCCAGAGTGATGGGGCATCAGGGTAAGAAAAGAGGCAGATGAAGTCTGAATCACTTCATCTGCCTAGTGCCATAATGCCTAGTGCTACTGTACAAGCCTGTGGGGGCAGTCTACGATCTGGGGTTACTGCAGGTATCAAGACTAGGTTCAGGTTTAGGTTCAGGTCTAGGGTCAGGTCTAGGTTGAGCAACATTATGTGTTGAAAGAATGAGGTCAGCTGACTACCTGAATATACCGAATGAGCAGGTTATTCCATCTTCCCTGATGACACGGTTTCAGAATTCATGGGGCTCAGACAGTGAAAGAGTGGTTCAGGGAACAGGGGACATATTCACACATGGATCAGCCACCACAGAGTCAAGACCTGAACCCCATGGAGAATCTTTGGGACGTGCTGGAGAAAGCTTTGTGCGGTGGTCGGACTCCACCATTATCAATCAAAGATCTTGGAGAAAACTGACTGGATGGAAGTAAATCTTGTGATGTTACAGAAGCTTCTGGAAACAATGCCGCAGCAAATGATGTGATCAAAGCTGAAGGAGGTCCAACAAAATATTAGTGTGTCTTTCTTTATGGAGCATGTTCGATTTAGGACCACAGATAAAGTCTGATTTGAAAAAGTCAGATCAGATATGGGTCACTTATGGACAAAAAAGTCAGATTTGAGCCATTTTCACCTGCAGCGTGAACGTAAACCTAGTGACCCACATCAATGGCGCTTCAGTCAGAGTTCTTATATTTTTGCATTACAGCAACAGCTGCCCCTGGGTGAAACGCAGGCCACTCCCTGGACAGGTTACACCATGGACAGGGTACACCCTTTTACAGGCTACACCCTGGACAGGTTCTACCCTTGACATGGTACACCATGAACAGACTACACCCTGGACACACTACACTCTGGAGAGGCTACACCCTGAATAGGTTACACCCCGGACAGGGTACAGCCCAGTCAGGCTTTACCCTGGAAATGCACACTCATACTCACTCCTAGGGTTGCTTTATAATAAGTAATGAAACTAACATGTATGTTTTTGGACTGTAGGAGGAAGCAGGAGTACTCAGAGAAAATGTGAATGAAATCTCTGGATGATATCTGAGCAGGAACCCACATATCAAAAGTGAATAGTGTGACAATCACTGCCACTTCTCTGACATATAAAAGTAAAGGAAACCAGTTCAATAAGAAAAGAAAGAAAAAAAAACATTAAGTCCTCAACATCATCTGTGCACTGTTGCTCCATTTCCCAACCGTGCAAGAAAACCAACAACCAAAAACGGGATTTCATGCAGTAGCAGCAAATGTCTGATAAGTTAGGAAACATAAATACCAGATTTAGTATCTGACCCCCGGCCCACCCTCCCCGCCCGGCAGCCATCCCACAAAGTAAAGACATCTGCTCTTATAAAAATACAAAACAGCTGTTAAATATTTATAATAATAATAATAATAATAATAATAATAATAATAATAATAATAATAATAATAATAATAATAATAATAATAATAATATGCACACAGTGAAAGACCATATATGATACACTTGCATATAGTTCGTAGTGAAAGTGCATCATGGTTTGGAGATAGCCCTCCCCACCCTCACCCACACCCCCACACTGAGGTGAAGTCTATTTATGAGGCCACTAGATTCTTGGCAAGAAATGTGTCACCGTCATGGCAGGTGACACTCGGTTTCCTCTTTTTGTTTTGCCGTTCTTACTCAGGCCGATGAACATCCTCGGGTATTCCACCGACTCGTAGGCGTTGTAGTTGTTGGCCAGGAGCTTCTCTCTGAACTTGCACTCGTCACTGAAGTGCAGCTGAAAAAAAAAAACAAGGAAAAAGAGATTATTTGGAAACACTGATTGTTTGAAAGCAGACTGGGACAAAGATGGTGGGACATTTTTCTGTGGGGGATTTCACGTTCGTATTGTTCATCGTGATTTCTATCAAACAATTGCTTCATTTCTGACTGCGCCGTTGTTATTGTGCAGTCACTGTTTCAGTCATGCTTTCCACAATAAAGTAAAAAGAAGCTTATAAAATGATGAATGATGTGAGTGAGGCAGGACCCAGGACACCAGGCTATGATGGGAATGAAACAGTTCATTGTGAGCTGGGATTTTTAGTCATTAACCCTTAAAACTCCTCCAGTGCTCCCCAAAGTCTATCAGTTACATTATCATCAGCTTCTGAGAAACAAGAGCCATAAAAACATCACCATCACTACTATGTTGCTAAGAGACCTCTATTTAGACCTGGACATGATGATGAAGCCACTTC
>JBAFTA010000001.1:38494887-38505120 GCA_036919975.1 Melanotaenia parkinsoni
GGAGGTTTTCCCTCCAGGTCCTGGTTCCGATGGAGGTTTTCCCTCCAGGTCCTGGTTCCGATGGAGGTTTTCCCTCCAGGTCCTGGTTCCGATGGAGGTTTTCCCTCCTGGTCCTGGTTCCGATGGAGGTTTTCCCTCCTGGTCCTGGTTCCGATGGAGGTTTTCCCTCCAGGTCCTGGTTCTGATGGAGGTTTTCCCTCCTGGTCCTGGTTCTGATGGAGGTTTCCTTAGCTTGGGCATTACTTTATGTTTATATGAGCCCAGTTTTTATAAACTGGACTAATGTGGCTCGTACTGGAATTAGATTAGAACTGGACTACAGTGAACTGTATCTGGTCTCACTCAGTCAAATCTGTGTAAAACAGCTGAAAAGCAACATTTTCTTCACCTGAAAATCCAGAATCGTGTCCCGACAGTTTGATTCCGAAGCTGAGCTGAAAGCGTTTCCCTTTCTGACTGATGGGCTCTGAATCATGTAGCTATTATGTAACTCACGTCGGAAATGCTCTCCAAGGAGGCCTTACCCCGGCTCCATCAGCTTAGCGGACACTGTAGACCAATGTCGTCTTTATTACCCAGCAGATAATCGGATCGATCTTTGTGAGGATCCCTCACATGGACCTGATGAAAGCAGAGGTTTGGTAAAGATTCAGCAGATAAATACTGTCAATCAAACATGTCTGACATCGGGCCACAACAGGGCCTAAGCTCTGTCAAGTCCTGCATTCCTGTTGAGTGATATTAGAGTCTGGTATTCGTGGCAAGCTGCAGCAAGGTGTTACACTTTATACGACACCGTTTCTACTTTCCAGAGGGCTAGCCCTGTTTATCAACTGCAGCTTTCAGTCGGTGTTTCAAAAAAAAAAAAAAAAGCCCAAAAGTCTCAGGCGGCATCGCTTCCCAGGACCCCCTTGGGAGGAGCCTTTGTCCAGGCTTGGAAGCCTCCCCTGCCTGCAGGTATAGAATGACAGGGCTTTATGTGCCACTACCTATAGACGGGAACGAGGCAGGACAAAACCTGAACATCCAAAATAAGTCCGGCTGCTGCTTGGGATGGATTCTGGATGGACGCTTTCTGCTTGGACATGTGGAGATACAACTCTACACAACGCCCCGCTTTCTGCCTGAAACACACACGTCTGTTACAGGTTCACCCAGCAAGCTGAATACTGACATTAGAGAAGACATTTTTATTATCTAACTACATAGATGTAGTTTGACAGCCGGATTAATGTCACAGCTATTTTTTTATAATTACATTAAACTGAAATAGTATCTAATCATTTGAAATCATTAGACAAGAGCTGGATATGAACAAAAGGTTGTGGATCAGACTGGGTCTGGGTCTGCCAGCCGACTCAGCTGGAGATGCAAAGACAAGAAGAGCGTTTTCCTCCAGTAAAACTCCAGAAATGTTCCCTCCTTCACCAGATGACCTGCTGGTACTGAAGCTAGAACAAATCAGCCACTTTGTCTGCTTTTTCTTTCCATTGTCTTTATGTTGGCAGCGAGGAGAAAACTACAAAACAGCAACGTCAGTAAAATGCAGAAATAGTCATGTCAATAACTTACAACTCAGGCACCAAATAAATATTCATATCATTAGTAAAATATACAAAGTACTTCTTTCAGCATACAGACAGTAGACTACCACATTGTCAGAAAGTCAGCAGCGCTTCTGTCTCACGCTGGTCTCCGTTTTGCTGGAAATATGATTAATAAAAGTGCTTTGCCAT
The DNA here is from genome assembly GCA_036919975.1 of Melanotaenia parkinsoni. Lineage (NCBI taxonomy): Eukaryota > Metazoa > Chordata > Actinopteri > Atheriniformes > Melanotaeniidae > Melanotaenia > Melanotaenia parkinsoni. Next base: position 38,496,624 of record JBAFTA010000001.1, read on the forward strand.
GTTAAGTCCTCTCTTCAGTATCATTGTGTTTAACAGCACTTCAGAACAGGAAAATGTGCCTTCTGTTTGGGAAGAAGTGAGGAAGTGTGGCACTGCTGAACAAGTATTTACAGAACCAGAACCAGTCTCCCAAGGTGTCTGCATGCTGTGCAGCTGATGGCAAAACAAAGGCTGGTACAGGAGAGCTTTCTTTCTACAAAACAAATGGATAATTCAGCTATTTTAATATATTTGTTTACCAGGCAGGGGCGTTTTGAAGTCAGTAAATAGACAATCAAACAGCGGTGGAGTATGTGAGGCCTGTGAATCAGCTTTTGAATTTTCCTTCCTGTGTGGATTTTATTTTCTCTGTGCAACAACAAAAACTTCCACAATAATCCAGGGCGTCAGGGTCCGAGCCATTTCCCTACGTCCTCCATTGCAGTCGACCTATATGTGCCGAGATCCAGGGTCCACGTTCAGACCGTGAAGTCAGGTCCTCCCTCTAAAAGTCTGCTGAGTCATCTGGCTGTCGACCTCGGCCTTTCCTGGCGCGATGCCGGCGTCTCCTGCGTTCCCCACGCCGCCCACGGTGATGCATGTGGTGATGTGCACCCTGACTGTCCCTCAGCCTCCTCACCATCTCATGGTCCTTGTTGGCCAGCACCCGTGGCAGGAAGAGTGAGGCTTTGTCAGTGCTTCGGGTTTTAAAGCCTCGCCGTGGCCGGCCTTTGCCGTTGATGGAGACGTACCACTGCCTCTTGGCGCTGGCTCGACGCTTGTTGCTGCCTCCTCCCGCTGGCAGAGGCTGCTCCGTGGAGTGGTGGCGGGATGCATAGGTGTTGTACCCCAACTCATGGATGCGCTCCACAAATTCACACTCTTTGTTAAAAACTTCCTGGAGATATGTGAAGAAAAGAAAGAGAAAAAAAAACCTTTAAAACAGCAAAAACCAAATGTTATGTCATATTCATGTTCCAGGCTGGTTGTTGCAGGTCCTGTGAGTGTCTACATGAAGATGATGATGAAGATGATGTACTGACCGAGGCATACAGCCTTCCTTTATCGTTCATGGCCAGATATCTGCCAGAGAAAAGCCCTTTTATGGCCACAACGCCCACGTCCACTGCTGTGATCTCCATGATGCCTGCAATGCACACGCACACACACATACACACACACACATTTATAGTCACTTGACAGGAGAGTAACAGGCAGCAGCAGCTGGAGATGCTTAATGTAAGATTTATTATGTTCTCCTCAACTTATCAATCACACCATCAATTACTGATCACACATGTATCCAGATAATAACTTTCAAAGTGAATTAAAGTTATTTCCTCCTCTAAAAGCCACAACATTCAGCATGTTTGTTGACTCTTTTAATCAGTGCTTGATTAGTCAATGGGCTGCTGGGCGCTGCAGAGGAGCTCTAATAGGGGCTGATTAGATAAATACATCCGTTAAGACAGCGCCTTTGTCCCGCCTGGATGTTAACGCTGTGGTTGATGCTCACAGATTAACCTGCATGTCGGCAGCTTTGCACTGACGTGATTTCACACAGACAGTGAAACTCTGTTAGATCCTGACAGATTAATCACGTCACGCAGACTGGAAAACAAATCTGATCAGTAAGCCCGTAAAACAACGTGGTTTGTCGCCACATGTTTCATTGGGGCCTTATTAAGGTTATAAAAGGCATTTATATTAGGCTACTTGACATTTACGTAGAGGGGTGGTGGGGGTTCATCTGCGTGAGTTAAAGTTTCCGTTTTCAGCCAAATATGAGGAGAGAATACTCACTGAACGGGTTGTTTTCCTCCAGGGATCCGTCTATTTTCCCGTTAGGATGGATCTGTAGGTGATATTTGGTGGCGCAGTAAAGTTTTCTGCGTCTCGGTGCTCCGCCGAGGTGTTCATACACTCCTCCGCGGCCCCCGGCGTCCCTCCGCTGCCGGGGGTCGCAAGCCTGGCCCGGCGCGCAGCGGAGGGCCCGGGGACAGGCTGGATCCAACAGGCTCACCAACACCAGCAGAGGTATCATCAGCATCGTGGCATGGCCGGAGAGTGACAACTGTGGGTGAAAAACGGAGAATTCCTGCCCAGCCCTCCGGGTCCCATTAACGTGTCAGGGCCCAAACGCTGGAGAACTCCAGCTCCTGCTCACATCCGAGCCCGACAGGCAACTCTGACAGCACGGGATCCTCCACGCCTGTGCTGCTGGAAAGCCCTCCTGTGGCGCAAACTGAGAGCCTGCGCGCAGACTGAGCGCAGATATAAAAGAAGCTTGTGGCGACAATAGGCTGAACTTCGACCAATTGATACAAAGGAAAGGGGGAGGCAAAAGGTATCAGCCCTGTGTGAAGTGAGAGACAGCGGCATGGATAAAATTACATAGTGGCTGAGCGCGGAACGGCTCCCTCCTCTGAACTCCTCTTCTGGAATATCCTAAAAGAGCAATTAGACATCCAAATTATACAGGCGCTCTGAGCCTGCGCCAGCCACCGCAGCAGGTGAAGAATAAGGCGGAAAAAAGGCACTGCTGACACCTACATCAGCCTTTCCTTCATTTTGTCACACCGGAAGACCCCGTGGCCTCAGAACCGGGATAGAAAGCTATAAATAGGCAACTTTTTCATCTAGATTTAACATTTAGCAGGTGTTCGGGTTGTAAAGAGTAAACGCAGCAGGACAGGCTGAGCTGGTTTCTGCTGCAGAGATCCACAAAGATCTTCCAGATGGAGAGGAGATGCCCCTGTTTGGGAAACTTTTTGTAATCTTCTTTGTTCTGGAGTATTTATAGCCTAGATGCTCCTCCTGACCTGTTGCTGTAGAGAAAGACAAATGAATGTTGTGTCACAGGCTTCCCTCCATGTGCTCCTCTCTTTATCCTGCGCCCCTGGATTGTCCCAGACTTTTCCCATCCTAATGCCTCAGCTCTGGCTAGGCAGCAGCCGGTGGGCGGAAGAGCAGCAGGCTAAATGACTACTGCCTAAATTGCTTCCATCTTGGTCACATTATGGTTTGCATTCTGGTAATTAGCACCATCATCTACAAATCTCTCTGCCCTTTGGCGCTGCTCCACTGCTGCTATGAAGGCCTCTGCTGAGAATCCCCCAGAGAGGAGACGGTTAATTTGTCTTCCCCTCCCATACATCACCCAGCTAGCTGCCTCTGTCACTTTATTTACCCCCATGATCAGAAAAAAGGAGCTTTTTTAATTACAAATGTGCATTATGCCCCCAAAAGCCCTCAATAGTCAGACAACACACCAAAACATCAGCCAGGCCGTGTGTATTGGAGGTTGTTCTGGTGGCCATTTCTAAGTGAGATGCTCTTGATGTGGTTAAATGCTAGAGGAGGGTGGAACGTCTGATGTGGTGTGCTGTTTCTCTCTGAAACTATTTTAATTATGCTCCCCTCCACACCGCCCACAAAGCATCCCAGCAATAAGCAGGCAAACGCTCGTAATTTGTGAAGCGCACACTCACGTGCACATCTTCCTCTTCATAGTGTGTATGTGTTTTCTCTTTTATTTCTGCCATTTATTTACTCATTTATTTGTTAAAAACAACTAAGGAGTTTTAGGTCTCAGCCACATCTTGAACCCAGGTGTCTCCGAGCAGAATCGGCTCGGTGTGTGTTGAATCAGAGGGAGATTTCCTACGTTGTTGACAGGCCTTTAGGCAGAAGAAACGCCTTCATGCAGCAGTGCATTGTGAGGGTCTTAAAAACCCAAAATGTTGAAACACACCAGGGGGAAACAGGCAGGAAATAATTACATGAAATACAGACCTGCTCTGTAAAGGACCTGAGTTACAGAGCCAGACCTTTAGAGACCTGAAGGTCTCTGCCAATGACCCAACAGACTTACTACTGAGGCAAAGACATACTCATCTATTCATTAACAAACAGAACCATCTAGTTTAGTGGAGCATCATTTAATAATAAAATGTGTTAGGTATGAATTAAGTCATAAACTAATTTAAACAAAATATATTTGAAAAAGATGGAAACAACCTGAAGCCCTAACAATATTAGTTTCATCTCAGTCATTAGAAACATTCTCATTTCTTCTTTCTACAAACATAGAAGCAGATACTTTCCTCACATTTATTAGCTCATGCATTTGCTTGTGTGCTACGCTTGGTCCTGGAGGCTTCAACTGCAGGGGCCCATCAGGGAACTCAGACCAGATAGAGGATGTAAACAAAACTATGTACATTCCAGCTATAGCATTGCTCACGTCTGGTCTTCGAGATCTACCATCCTGCAACTTTTAGATGCAACCTTTCTCCAACACACCTGAATCAGATGACTGGCTCGTTACCAGGCCTCTGCAGAGCTGAATGACATGCAGAGGGTTACATCTAAAAGTTGCAGGATGGTAGATCTCGAGGACCGGACTTGGGCACCCCTGGCCTAAACTAACAGTGACTGCCAAAAAGAAAGAGAAATATCCTGAAAAGCAGATGTGCTGTCAGAGTTAGAGCAGCTAGGAAGCTCGTCTCGTCCATCCTCTAGATGCAGACGTGTTTACTGTTAGATTAGACACTCACTCATGCAGGATACGTATGTACGTGGTTTCCAGGCCCACAAAAATCACAGCGTTGCACTTTGCCAGCTGGACTGTAATAATTCTTTTTTGTTTAAATCCCTCTCATTTTTCGTTTCAAGCAAATCTTCACCAGTCCGCCTGCTTCCCGCTGCCCCGTTAAAGCCCGACGATCCCATGTGAACCCGTGTGGTTTAATGGTCAAACCATTAAGACCCGGCCCATGAAAAAAATGGTAAGAAAAGTCCAAGTTATTAAATATGAAGTCTTTATTTGGCCCTTTAACAAAATGTAAAAAAAAAACACTTTTTTTTGGGGGGGGGGGTATCTACCATTTATTACTATGTGATATATTAAAAATATTATAATGTGGTTTTCTGCTTCTGGGGATCTATTTGGGGGCAGAAGAGAAGTATCAGGTTGTGTTCAACAGGATTTTGAGCAATGTTTAGAAGCAAAATGTCTCAGAAGCTGTGCGAGACAAATATGTCACGTCGGACTCTTTTGGGTTAAACATGAAGCAGGAACATAGAAAACTAAATGAGTTTCACTGGTTTCTCATTAAAATTTACATGGTTTTTACATGTTATGACAATGAAAATGTTCCGAAATTATGTGTCCCGTGTACAACACGTGTTTCACATACGTTGCTCATGGGTGCAACACCACACGGGGAGACGTGTGGACTTCCTGGCTTAGGGCTGTCCCGACTATCTTAAATGCATTTAGCAAATTCATCTTTGTTTCTGGATTTCTGCTTTCTTAGCTGAAGGGTGCTTTAGAGACAGTCAAGCAGAAACCAGATCACAATGTGCTCAGCAGACGAGCCGAAGGTTGGAGCAGCTGTTTGATGCCTTGGCTCAGGCACAAACTTCACAACCTTTTCCAAATTGTCTGGCAGAGACAAATCAACTGTGTTTGGGCTTTGTCCTGCCACCTCCACAATACAAAGTTGACTAATTGGTCCTTCAGTGTGGCCAGGGAGCCATTCGACTTCACATTACACTGCACACTCACATTCCTGACCACCTCCCAATGTCACTGGAGTGATCCGACCCCAGCACGTCCGCGGTGCGTTTTAGCCGCATTCGCACCTGTGTTTAGAAGAAACAAGACAATGAGGCAGTTTTTTTCTTCAAGAGTAAAACTCGGTCAGTTCTTCATTATTTACCCAACTGAAACATTTCCCAACAATTCGTCCTTTTGCCATCACAGACTTGACAAATGAGTCCAACCCCAGCCGCGAGAAGTGCCCTGACACACAGCCATAAAGCATACATTTTAACTTTCTCCTTTTCTTCCCCTCAGCCATGAATGAAAGCAAGGATTTCAGGGCTCCTTTTTTAATTGACCTCCCCAAAAATTCTCCCCCCACCAACCACCTCCCACAACCCCTCTTGGCACAAAAGGGTTTCTTTTCTGCAATAATACAAAGGTTATTAGCCAGGTCCTTTCCTTGCCCCCCTCTTTTTAATGGAGGGAAAAGGAGGTACCAGTAATCCAGAGCAAATCAAAATGACCTTTGAACCCTTTCTGCTGTACTTTTTCTCATGAGCAGATTTCTTTGGTGAGGCGGTGATCAGAGGGCTGAATCCAGCCGCTGCCTCTCGTCTCCTGACAAATCGCTGCTGAGCCTCTTTTGTCCTCATGACTTTGATCTCACCTGCTTGTCAGGCGCTTCAGAAAGAAGTCTAGTACAGTTCCAGCACACAGCAAACAAATTGGCAACTATTTTCCTCTGGCTCCCTCTCCCCCTTTTCTTTTATTTCAGCTCGCCCTGCTCCAGCTCCTGTGTGGGTTTGCTTAGGGACGCTCTGCAAAGCCTTCAAACACGGCTGGAAGTCAGGGTTTAGAATACTTTAACCTGGAAAAACGAGCTTCAATACAAAGTTTTTTTATTTTAACCTCAGGAAACATTTTTATTTAACAAATAAAGACTCAAACCAAATGAAGAACATGATGTTCAGACCAGGAGAACAATCTGAGCTAAGAGTCTTACTGGCTGGATTTCTTAAAGAAACCAGCCATCCGGGACGGGACTGGTCATGTCTCTAAAATGCCTTGAGTTGGCTTTATTATGAATTGTTGCAACACAGCTGAAACGTTCCAACCACCTCTGTAGCATTATCCTGTCACACAGAAACCCAGTGTGTCACCGTTTTCTCAGCTTTGGTGCATTTCTCACATCAACAGTTCGTTCAACCTTTAGTCATTTGTGCACATGGTTGTAGCAGTTTTCATTCCTTCCAACACATTGCAAATCTTTTGGACATGCATCAGTTGCTTTCATACGACTCTCTGCTGTTTCATAACATTAGAATTTGCTAATGTCGTGCCAGTCAAAATGAAGTTTACTGGTGCGCTGAAAAGTCCTTCCATATAAAACTCCTCATTTCATTTCTTGAGTCATTACATACAAAAATGTTGAATTAATAGTCAAAATCTGTCAAGCAAATTTTATAAATATTTAAAAAAAATTTTTCCTGAAAATGTCTCCTAAATTGAACAGTTTCTCTCAGGTGAACCTCAGCTTTCACTGAAGGGGTGTGTGAAGCATTAGTTGCAACCAATAATAAGCCACTTCTCTACAATCCCCACTTTACGAACATATATGAACCAAGCAGGACACAGTGTGTACCATTTCTACAATACTGTGACAGACATGGAAGGTCAGCCTCGTGGAAGAGGGGTGAGGGGAGGAATGGGAAGGGGACAAAGCAGGGGAAGAGGAAGAAAAGACTGAGTACATAGACGGATTCCTGATGAAATCAGGGCTACAACTGTGGATCATGTTGTCAGTCACAGCCTCACAATGGCTGAGGCTGGTCGAAGGGTGCAGCCGAATGTTGGGAGAACCAACAGTTATTCAAACATTTTTATCAGGAGAACAGGTGTGTATAAATGGACAGCAATTCAGCACCAAGGAATCTGCACTGTCACCGTGTCATACATGAAGCGTCCAGTGGGACAAGAACGTGTCACTGTTTACATTTTACATTTAGACTTACAGCTTTACTGCATCATGCAGTGATGCAAACAATGCCATGAGGTTGAGAAAGAGACAAAGTGCTGTTACAGAGGATGACGACATCTTCGGGAATATTGAATCTGTGTTGATCGTTAGAGCTGACAGCATGCTCAGGAGAGATAAACTGTGCATGAAACAGCTGTACAACGTGTACAACGCGAGATCCGGTATGTACGGGTAAAACGTGTGTGTGTTCTATGCAGACTCTAATGTTCAGTGCTGTAAACTGTAAACCTACATTTACGTGTTCTGTGCATGTGCATTCACAGTGCATACTGTACAATAAGTTGTGCAAAATGCATCATGTTACACAGAAAAAGTTGTTTTAGCCTCTTCTGTAATAAAGCGTGTACTGGAGCTGGAGGCCAGGAAACCGCTGCACACATTCATTTACCTCGATGAGGCAGGTGTCAATCTGGCGAAAGGTAGAAGACGTGGAATCACACTGAACCACTGATGTGCCAGGCAAATATTACTACGTGTGCAGCCATCTCAGACAACGGCGTCCTCACCCATATCCCCCGTTTTGGTCCATACAACACACACATCTGCTGACTATTTCTTAATCCCTGAGAATGAGAGGCGTCTGACTGGAGACCATCTGAGTAAGCATGTTGCTGTTTGGGATGTGTTTTCACCACTCCGATGTCAGGTTTACAGCACATGACATGATGCCGGTGGAATATCTCCCTCTCTACTCACCATTCCTAAATCCAGTAGAGGGATTTTTTTCATCCTGGAGGTGGAAGGTATATGACCAGCATCCACACACCCAAATAGCCCTTTTGGTGGCCATGTATGCAGCATGTGATGACATCACAGCAGAGTCCTGCAGAGGGTGGATTCGCCACTCGAGGAGATACTTTCCTCGCTGCATTGCAATAGATGATATTCACTGTGATGTAGATGAAACCATGTGGCCAGACAGAGAGGAA
>JBAFTA010000001.1:38634882-38651302 GCA_036919975.1 Melanotaenia parkinsoni
TGAAAGCCATGGACCTCGTGTCAGATGGATTACGTTTGAACAGCGAGACTACCCGTCACAAAAGACGGATTTATTTGTTTTCTCATCTGTTTAACGCGTTCCCTGATCCTCCAATGCCCTAGCTACCTCAGCTAACTCCTTGCGATGCAGAGGAGCGTGCCTCTTCGTTGGTTGAGCTCTGTACCCCATCTCTATGGCTGGGCCTGCCACCCTGTGAAGGAAAAACATTTCAGCCACTTGTTTCTGAAACCAGAAATAATAGTTAGTCCAACCAAAAGCAGTCTTTTAAAATGCACATGGACACTGTGATAGAAACAAATGCTCCATGTTTTATTTTGTAACAACAGGAAAGCATTAGTCTGTATGAATCCAGGTTAGTTCTGGATTAGAGTAAGGCTCTCCTCTAATAAAACCCTGATCTGGCAGACCTGAAGACAACGTCTGTGCATGTGAACTCAGCTCTGCGTTACAGGATCTCCCACACAGGGATGCTACCAGAATGACTTGAACATTTTCTCACACAGTCCACAGCAACTGATGGCATGGAAACCAGAACAAGTAGGTGATACCTCTGTTTAAAACTGTTACTGTTGGGAGGAGTGTCTCTTATCGTTGAGGTGTTGGTGGACGGCCGATATGAGGAGGAGCTCTCCTGTGTTGTCACAAACTTGTAATAAGGTTGTTTAAATTCCTGTGGATGAAGATCAGAGAACTCCTCGCTGCTCTGGACTCCACAGTTCACAGTAAAACCTGTTTCTGCATGGAAAACAATGTTTTGGGAAAAATCCTTCTAAATTTTTCCAACACTCGTTCCACACACTGAATGTCCATAATTTTCTTTTCTCCGTTTGATTCGGTTTCTTTCTCCAGATTTTTAACTGCTTTGACCAGTTTGGAAATTCTTGGAAATTTGGCTCCAGCGAATCTTATTTTTCAGATTTAAAATGACCTGCTCTTGTAACCTCTGCAGCCTGTCGTGGATCCTGCTCACAAACCAGCAGAGTTTGTGACAAAGACAAAACGGAGAGCTTCACCTGCAGCTTTGGGGGATCCTACACTCCTACATGTCCTGAAATGTCCAATGTTTTCATTCCCTTATTTCCCTCTTTCCATCTGCAGGAAGGACCTTGTGTCCTCCAGACTGCAGGGAAACTGGGAACCACCTCCTTCAGTAGTGTTTCTTTAATGAAGCTCAGCTGGAAACTGAGGACCAATCATGTCCGAGATGATCAGAGATCTAAACAGATGGAAGATAAATGTAACAGGAAAACTAAAACCCACATGTTCCATGAGCCGAAGTCCTGCTCGCAGAACCATCTGGAACATGTTCATTATATGGATTATGTTCTTTTGTCAAAGGAACAGACCACCAGTTTTCCAGGTTCTAATTGATGTTTTTATTGTGTTGTTGACACAAAGATGAATACAGTTTGTCCCAGCTGGAGGCAACCGGCATGAAGTAGACACAACTGTGTGGAATGATTTGTGGAAACAATATAAACAGTCTATGGCTTACTGAGCATGACACGGAATCTATTTACAACGTCAAATCAACTCATTGACAGTTTGAAAGTTGGAGCACAAAGCTTTTTCTCTTTATAAATATAAAAAGGGGGAGGAAGAAAGGCCACTATGGGCCTAAAGGGGGTAAAGTCTCTTTCACTGAGACAGCTTAACACTCAACAGAGTTATACATATCCCACTTTCTGTTATGGCACCAGAATCAAAGCATGCCCTGGACTCGCTGGTTTCCATCGCAGATGCTTCACCTCGAGCAGGTTAAGCAGAGCTGGACTCAACCAGCCAGCAGAATAAAATAAGAACTAAACAAATAAAAAGACTCATAAAAATTAGAGATAGATCTTGACTGTCACATGAGGTATTGTGGATCAAAGCATATCTGTACATTGTCTAATTTTCCTTGTTTTTGGAATAAGTTTGGAGAATCATATGATGTAATTATAAACAAAAAAAAAACAAACTGATCACATAGAATCTACACAAAACAACAAATGAGGATGTCAATAACACAATTTTCTATGAGAAAATTCAAACCTAGAATGGCAGTATATTGACATTTATACGTACAAAAAAATGTAGCAGCAAACACCAGGAGAAAAGCATCGTTTTAAATCCATTTCTTTTTTATCTTTTTCTAGTTTTCTTTAAACACATAGCTGGGATTTTCCTCTATAGCAGCAGAATATAAGGAGTGTTTCTCTCCTACTTTTTATCCTTAATTACAATCAGAAACCTACTGTACAGGGTTCCTACACAGAGTTCAGCATGTTTCCACTCTTTGATTAAAACGGAGCCCTCCAGCTTGCTGCAAGTCTTGTGTAGGAGCCCCGACTTCAACTCTACAGCAATAAGACCCCCTGTCGGTGAGCCTTCACCCTTTTTTGCCACTTTTCACCTCTTGGTACTGTTGCCAGCTTTGTTTCCATGTTTTTATAGGCAAGTCCCCAAGAAACGCAGCTCACGTCTTTTAGGTTTGTGCAAAATCACATCAATAGTCTCATCACTCCTCTTTTTTTTAAGCTTTATCCGTTTCCCATAATCCATGAGCAGTATGTGAACTGAGGTTGGGGGAGGTGCTGACCTGGTGGGTTTTAGTTTTACTGTTTCTGGACAGACTTAAACACCAGCAGGTGGCGCCATGGACAGTTCCTATAAAAATAAATGTTTATAAAAAAGTAAAGCATTATTAACTAGAAAAATAAGACAATTTCTTTTATTCTAACCTCTGGAGTTTTAGCCTTTAGCCCTGCGTGCTGACGTTTAACTCGAAGCTGGACAGAGCAGCTCTACCTGCACCCTACTGGTCAAACTGGGAAGCAGTGGGTTGGAGACCCCTGACAGCACCAAGCAGCACAAGTGGTTCACCCAAACACTCCAGGTCACACCCCCTCTACCATCTTCATGTTCTCTTCCAAACTTTATGTTGTTTCTAGCTGAGCCAGCGTCGCTGACCAAAAGTGCTTTTTTTAACATTGGAATGATATTAGGTCTACCTACTGAGAGAAAGAAAGAACAGACATGCATTGATTTGATGTTATCAAACTACAGCAAGCTGAAACGGCCAAAATAAATGTCGTAAAGGAACGAGCGAGGATGTCCATTTGTCCACATTAGCAGCCAACAGTCTCTAGGATCATTAAACACAGCGTCACTCACTAAACTGGCTTAAAAAAAGAAGCAAAGAAGCTGGGAAGAGAAGAGGATTAAGACTAAATGATGACTAAACGATGGGATAAAGTGACTAAACATAAGCAAGCAGGGATAAATGAATGTCTGCACTACAAGACAAACATGGGAAGTTGGTCAGACTAAATTTTTCTAAATATATTACAAAAGAAAACAGCTTCTCTGTTTAGATACACTCCAGGTTCTAGACGAAGACCTGAAGACAGACGAGCTGGACCTACAGGACACTTTGTGATGTTTTAGTAGGCCACTTGAGTCTGTGGTCATTTAAAGATTCCTAGTTTAACAAGTGAGGGAATAAAAACATCTAGTAAAATATGTGTGGCTTCAACTCCAGCCCCCCCCACCCCCCCACCGCTCATCGTCTTTCTCTGGTACATTTCTGTAGTGTTCCCTTCTTTTTCCAAGAGGGGAGGGACACCGCGGGTGTGTTGCATGGCGGGCGGGGTCTTCTGTCTTGTCTTGGCAGCCATAATGGACGGTGGGCGTGTGAGTGATGTATTGGAAATCATAGCAGCCCACCAGGAAGCAGGAGGAGGAAGGAGGAGGGGACGCTGAGTTCAGATGAGACAAACCCCATCCTGGCCCACCCATGAGCCCCTTCTGACAACTGTCCATTGATCCATCGGGTCACGGAGTGACGTGGTCATCCATTGGCTCAGATGTTGATGTCTCTCACATCTGTGGGCGTGCAGGACAGGTCCACATCCTCGTCCACACGTTTGGTTTCTGCTGCTTGGCTGTGCTGCTGAGCCTGGCGCAGGCTGGACTCCAGCAGGGACTCGATCTGTTCCTGACACGACCGCAAGCAGTCCTGAAAGTAAAAAACACCGAGTCAAGACCACCGCAACACTCCCCACCACAACCAACGGGACACCTGCAGCTGTGTTTCCATACCGGGTCACTGCGGATGACCTGCGACAGGAAGTTGGTGAGGTTCTGGGAGGATAGAGAGGCATCCTGGCTCTTCAGGTAGAGACCCTGAACCGCCGCCACCACGCTGCCGGCCGCCACCATCGACGGAGGGCTGGCAATGAAGTTGACATCTGGAGAAAGAAAAAAAAAAACATTTTAGAGTTTCCGTGAATAAAGAAGTTTTTCTATGACAAAAAAGGGGGAAATTATTTGAAGAAAAAATAAAATAGAAAAACAATTCATGTGAAGAAACAACCCTAAAAAACTAATTCCAGGGAGGAACTGAGATTTACTCAACTTTTTGTTTAGAAAGGAAAAAAAATAACAATTGCATACGCCTTACCTGTAGCACAGAGGGCCACGAAGGTCTGAGCGTGTTTCCTGAGGATCTGCTTTGTGGATGGGTAGATCTTCAGCTTGGACAGGAAGTGCTCGATGAAGTCATGAGGGGTGACCGAAGCCAGATCCCACTTCAGCTTGTTGAGAACCAGCAGCTCCATCTGCTGTGGACAGACCAGAGCACAAGCATTTAGCCTGGCTCAGACTCACCCTGACATCTGCTGACATGTGTTTTTTTTTTATGTGTAATCCTCCACTTTTAACTTCATTCTCTTCATTTATCTCTAAAAATGTGAAACTGCAATTTTTATTGCATCTCTCTGAAAGAAAATCTTGTAATTGAACTAAGATTCATTTACGTGAGATTATATCTATCTATATATCTATATCTATCTATCTATCTATCTATCTATCTATCTATATATATATATATATATATATATATATAAACTACTTCTCATAATGATTATGATCTGCGGACTAAGACAAGAAAAGCATCTGCAAACATTAACCTGCACCTCACTCTTGTGGCCACTAGGTGTCACTGTAAATACGCCTTTTCTTGGCAGTCGCAGAGACCATTCATGAAATCAGAGAGGCCTTCCAGTCACCATGAGAAAGTCACTGCAGCCTTTCACACTGCTGCACGTTTCTACCTTCTTGTACAGACACCCACCCCCCACCACCCTCTCATTACGTCCTCTATATGACGTCCACTACATCAGGTGACCTGTACAACCTCTGTTCTCTGCTTATGTGGCCTCCGTGCATGCTGATCATGCACTGTATGTGTTATGTAACATCCATGTCTGCAGAACTCAGTTACCAGCAGTTCTCCTGGGTGGACCGAGTTGTCCGTGTAGATGCAGAGTTTCTCCGCAGTGAGGGGGACCGTCTCCTTCATCTTGGATGCTAGAAACATGCACGTGGCTCCGAGCAGCTGTAGTCTTGTTTTCCTGGTGGCCTCCACTGATAAAAATCTGTCCAAATAGTTCATAGCCAGTGGAAAAACCTCCTCCTCGCATTTCTGTTCCTCGCAGACCTGCAAGGTGAGAAAAGCCCTTTCAGAGGATTGCTGCCCCCCATTCATATGCATTATCAAGCCCCCCCATACCTACCCACCTACAGCTGTTTACATTCAATAGCTAAGCACAATCATCCCAAACGAAATTAGAACAGAATTATTCTGTGAAATTCTACTTCAAAGTTTCACCTGTAAATAAGTGTATTTATAGTCTGCAACAAGATTTCTACAAGCAGCCGAAATGACGAAAAGATGATATAAAATTATGTTTTTCTGAGAGTTTCTGGGGTTACAGTTAATGAAAATAGTCTGCAGTCAGTTCTGACTGAGACACAAAGGTGGCGTCGACGCAAGTTTCACTCCAATTTCAACTTCGTCATCTTTTCAAAAAATATTTAGAAATATTTAAAAATTACCAGGATGCTTAAAATTAACATGTAAATGTTCCTTATCGGAAGCCTGATCGGATGGTGGTCAAAAGATCCGGATTCACGCGACGGGGAAATTTTAATAAATTGATTTCTGAGTCGAGGCTCCTTCACGTGCTGCAGGCGACGCTTCCTCCACATCTCCAGCGCGCGATTTAAAAAATGAATAAAAAATATTAAACGACAAAAAAATCAAATCAAAAGTTGATGTAAATGTTTAAAAACGTTTAATCTGTCAAATCCAACTGCTAAGTTGGATTTGTTCATGTGGTTCTTCAGAGAATTGTCCGTTTTTGTGGTTGCGACCTTCACGGCCAGCGCCGCCGCTGGAAGCTAAACTAACTTTACCAGCTGATAGCAGCACAACTAGCTTTAGCTTCTAGTTTGGAAGCGACTCGTTATTTAGACGCATTTCTGCTTCTTTTAACCGCTTTGCTGTCACCCACTGTCACATTGCGGATTTTTAATAATATTAAAATCCTCTTCATACACGACAACAAAGATGGCGCGTAAAAAGCTACTGGCACGGGCCAGACTGCATACGTGTACATTGCTTGTTAATTTGGGAAAATAATAATTAAAAAATAAATCAATTAAAAAAGCCAATGTTAGAACATTTAAAAAGCTTCTGGAAAATACAAGATTCTAAATGCTGAATTGGAGGGTGGTGAAGCTGGGAGGAGGACTGCGGACTAGACCACCCAGCTCTCCTCAGGACAGACTCCTCTCCGGCTTTAAGTGACACGCGGAGTCAAGCAGCAGACAATAAACCTCCAACAGGCAAAAACTTTCTCATTTTTCACGTTTCACAGGTGAGTCCGAGCTCGCAGCAGCCTGCTGGCGCGCGCTCGTTTACAGAAGAAGAGTTAAAGTTTAGATGACCAACCTCTAACATCCAGGTGGCTAGTATTTTCCTCATTTTGGGAACAATTTCTTTCTGGACACACTTGAAGTAGTTGGGAGAGGGGAGGTAGTTTTCCTCCGCCTTCAGCATTGTGTGCAGGACCCGGTCGTTGAGCAGGTTCACGTCCTGGTAGGCTCTCCTGATGGAGTCCACCTCGCAGCACAGCAACTGGTCCTCCATAATACTTCAGCTGAGAGGAGCTTATTAAAGGTGGCCGCGGACAGGGTCGCGCTGTGTGGAAGTAAATGTTCCTGCGAGATATTTGTGGGGAGCACGCGGACTCTTTCACGTCCCCGCGGGTTTAAATAGCTTTCTTTCTGCTCGCTGCTTGCGTTGCTACTCCTTCGGTGTGCGCGAGACCTCTGAGGATCAGACGCTTTGCTCCGCCAGACAAAAACCCACCGCTCCGCGCTCCGGCTGGCGCGCGCGCCCGTGCGCAGACGAACACACAAAGTTTTCGGTGTGCGCGCACTGGGAACAAGTAGGAGCTTGGGGGAGGAGGGAATGGGGTGGGGGCACTGACGTCAGTTGTTGTTAGGGTGGAGGGGGGTCGGGGGATGGGGGGATCAAAGAGACATGCAGACTGCCAGGGAGCGCGCGAGGAAAGGATTGTGTTATATACATATATATGTATAGAAGACAGGAGAGAGAGAGGGCAAGACCTCCTCTTTGCACCTCCCCCTCCTCCTGGCAGCTTCTGGAGGTGGGAGGTCCGAGTCCGGTGGGGGGGGGGTGACCTGAACAGAGTTGCACCTAGTCGTCGGCAGGGGGCGATAACAGCCTCCTGGTTCCTCCTCAGGCTCTCAGAGATTGAATGAAGGCAGCAGCTAACATGAGGCGAGCACATGGAGGACATTCATTCATCAGATTTACTCCACATATCAGAGAGGACGGAGTCGCTTACATCACTCAGACGTTTTATTCTCTTCGTACATCTTTTTACAAACTGCTGTCACTGATCAGCAGGACGGGAAGCTGCTCGTTCTCCGTGCAGGTAAATCAAGAACCTGAACATCCCCTCAGTGGTCCACTCAGCCAGAAGTTGCTTGGTTTGGATATCTGTGAAGGCAAAGCTCCTGGATTAAAGCAAACCTGTTCTTCATGGCCTGAGACTGATCAAAGTTCTTTATGCTGAGTTATTAAAGTTACCGACCTTTTCTGAGAAGTTCAATGAATTGAAATCTGTCAACAAATGAAAGGAGGCTACTCAGAATAAAGATATTTCTGAGTCCAGATTGTAAAGTTTGAAGACTTTCTGACACACACACGCACACACACACACCAACGGGAGGAGACTGGAGTTGCACCAATGGGAGGAATTGCTGTTACTAGGCAGATGTTGGTGTAACTCCTCATGTGGGGAAAAGTTCGTTGCTCTGGAAAAGTTGGCATTGTGTTGATAATCCTCTCAGTTCCTCCATGTCCATCTTTCAAATAAACAGCAGATATTTAGTGTGTTGATGTGTTGACAGTTTACGGCTACTTTTCATGCAGCCAGGAGCAGAAAAGCCTCCGACAGCCAACATTTAAAAGGAGTGCTCAGGCATTTCCACGTCAACAGAAAGCCGTTGCAGCTGAGTTACCATGCTTATCTGCCACTCTCAACAGTTACGGCTTTAAACTGCACATTTTAATCTAGTTTCAATATGAATCAGAGCTCCTCACATTCTTGGAATTCCTCTCAGGGCTATTGGGTTGACTACCGTAATGCCTGAAGAGGGTTACACCTCTGTTTACAGCCTGGAGTCACATCACAACACATTTCCAGTCTGTCGTCATGAGGGATGAAGAAAGTAGAAAATAAACAAATAATAAAAAAAATCCCAACAACATAAATCAGCTGTGCAGTGTATTTCAGATTCTTTTAGATGAAAATGTAAACTTCCTGATTGTTTTCATTAAGTTTACACATCACGTGTTTATGTGCTGCAGATGCTCTTTTAGTGTATTCACAGAATTCATATGATTTCCCTACACCAGACCAAAAGCTCTGCTACTGAATGATGACATTTTACAATGAAAAAGGAGATATATGTATATATATATGTGTGTGTGAGTGTGTGTGTGTGTGCTAAATCAGGACTTCTCAGACTCTTTATTTTCTTTCCATATGACTTTCCTCCCAGGCATCCTCGTGCACGGGGAAACTGGCTCTTTCTGTGGGAAACAAAGGGAAGTGGAGCATGTGACTTTTGAAGTGAGGCTCTTCTAGCAGCTTTATGGTAACAGCCGAGGGATGTTTAAAGGGACAGTGGGGAGCTGAGATGAAGCTGGAGGACAGGTTCAGACTACTGATCACACAACAGTCCATCCCGCAGCCAGATAATAAATGTTAAGCCTCCGTTTATTCTTTAGTGTTTTATTTAAGTAAAGCATATTAGAACATGTGGTGCAGGGAGTTTTAAAAGGTAAATAAGCCTTGAAACATCCAAGACCAGAAGAAAAACTGTCTACAGGTTGTACTTACAGGTTTTTAATTGGTCAGTGAGCCACGCTTACATAGCTCCTTATCTCGTATCTTCATAACTTTTCATACGAGACTTTTATTAGTTATTTGGATGCAAACCCTTACGATCCTGCAGTGGGATGCTATGTTGGTCAGATCTTTTAAAGTGTTAATGAACATGTTTGTCCGATGTTTACATGATGGAGGAATTATTCAATTTAGATTTAAAATCAGAATAATCTTCCACTTACTTTGGATTGAAGTTTAATTTAGAACGGCCATTTTCATTTGGATTTGATGTTTACAAGCTCATTTTAAAGAGGATTTTTAAATTCTGAATTAAAGGGGAATAAAAATTCATGTAAACACGGATCAGATTACTCCTACACGTCTACGCTCAGCTGGACTCAAACAGCGCCTGCTCCAAACCTTCAGTGGAAGCAGTGAGTTAAAGCTGCTCTTATTGATGTATTGTTCTGTTTTTTATTCTGTCCTTTTTGTTACATGGATTTAAAAATTCAAAGAAATTACAGGAGAAAAAAAGTCCAAAAAGAGAGTGAATTAAGTCCTGGAAGCATTTCCAGACTCGCGTTGGTCTCATAAAAACCTGATTTTACAACCACAAAACCACCATTCAACATCTGTACGAGTCCAGCTGACCATGATCTCCCACAGCATAAGACTGGCTCAACATCTCCATTCCTGTCCCACACATCAATACACCACGAGAACGGGGTCCAAATCACCTGTCCAGGTGTAGCTGGTGACACCTGCCACACATGAACACAGCAGAGTTTCAGGAGAAAGTCTTAACAGTCTGGTCTGGTTGCTGTTCCCAGAAGCTCCATCACAGCAGGAGACTTTCTGCTGGGGAGGGTCTCTACCGGCTGGAGATGTGAGGAGGGTGCAGGGGAACAGCTGTCTACAACGTGCATGAAGCAGCACTGTTTCCTTTTCAACAAGCTGAAAATAGCAGACGAGTCCTTATCGTGTCTCTCTGAATTCTGCATACTATACCAATGTTGTTATTGTTTTATCCAGCAGCTACCACAACTTTTCCTGTAGAGATCTCAGAGAAGACACTGGATAAAGATGATGCTGGGTTAAACGTTGTTAGGGATGGGGGTGGGGCCTTAACATGTTCAATTAAAAATGGTAATGTAGGGCTAAAGGGGTTGTTAAAGAACTTTGAATTTTAAAGTTATTTATCTTCAACCTTACTGATGCCCACCTAGTAGCTTTGTAGAGTGACAAGCTGGTCACAAAAAACAAGTATGTGTTTACATGGCTGCCAGTACTCATCTCCCCACCTTAGTTTGGCTAAAGTGAAGCTGTGTGTGAGTTTGCAGGGGCGTTGAAGTGCTGACATTTGTCTTCACCCACATTTTGTGTCCAGCTTTGAAGTCCTGATGCCTCTTCATATTCTAAGTATGACCTCCAACAGCACACACACAGTGAGCGAGGGCTTCCCTCACACAGTGAAAGAGGGAGAAGGCAGAGAAGGAGGCTTTTTCCCTGTGAATGAGGCTCCTTTCTCAGCTGAGGGCAGGTCCACAATGACCCTGCAAAGATGGATAGGGAGATTGTCCTGTGAAGTGATCCGCGAACACAGATAGGCGGGGGTCGATCTGTGTGTAAGTGTGTGTGTGTGTGTGCGTCTTGCACCACAACTGACCCAGCAGCACTGCTCCTCTTGCAAGATGGGTGGGTGCTTAGGGGCCATGTAGGGCCAAGGGCAAGGATAAGAGGAAAACACCCCTCAACACAATGGGTCAGTAGGGGTTTGAGAAAGAGGGGGGCAGGGTGGGCTGGACTGCATGCATCCCATATCTCTCTCACACATAACGTGAGTCTACTGGGTGCTGCTTTGACAAGTATCTGAACTGGCCTGATGGTGGTTCACCCCAGACTTCACCCGTCAGTGTTCAGCCGTACAAGGTGGATTCATCTAGTTCAGCAAGGCAGTAAGAATTAAAATGGACATTCTAAGGAATTTTACTTTGTTCTTTTCATTGTCTGTGACCGCATGACTTTCTTTAAAAAATAGGACTCAACTTGGACTTTTTTGTGATTTGTTTACATTTGATGATGATTAGTTAACAATGTAAAAAAAACTGCTAAAGCAAATGGCTCCAGCATAGTGTCGTGGCAGTGTGCATAAACATAGAATTTTTCCATGTATATGCATTTTTGGATTTAGCTTTTTATGTTTTTAAAATAACACCAAACGGTCAGGGTTGGGTTAAAGTACCTGACAAGGTCAGTGTGAAATACTAAAATGTGTGCTACTTGAGTCCCTTTTTCACCAAGGGGTCCGGCACAGTCCAGCATTTCTGATCTGAGCCGTTCTGCTCATATTTCTTTTATTATTACAGCCACCATTCTAAACATTTTAATGATTGTTGTTATAACACTTGGGTGGACACACTGGTACCAGACCCATGAGAAAGATGTTAATCTGTATTTTACTCAGACTCCCTTCCAACTACCTCCACATGTTATACACCACTGAAAAGCTGAGATTCCTGAGATGGGAATGATGTATACCCTTCCAGGCTACAATCAGAACTGAGGTTCAGTAACTACTTATTTCTGACCTGTCGGCATTGGAATTTACCTTTGAATCCATAATGGACTCTAGCAGCAGATGATGCTGCAACTGAAACGCACCTGTTCCATCAGCAGTAAAAGAGTTGCTTTACTACAAGCCTTTTATCCATAAAAAACAGGTTTGGGGGAAAATTGCTGAATTTTTCAGGGTTAACTGAGAATGCTCTGATCAGGGCGACATGGAAGACCTCAGCTCACTTCTCCACAGAAACGCACTTCTAGCAAAACTTGCGAACCTCTTCATTCCTGCTCCGCCTCACCATAAATCAGCAGTTTCAACCAATCAAAACCTGACTGTTTGTCACTGGTGACGGAGGTGAAGATCCAAAACGCGGGCAGATCAGGCAGAACGATGCAGGTAAAAGGTTTATTTCCAAAGAAACCCAGGAACAGAAAATCCACACATAACAGGGAGTTAACCATAAGGATCCAATGAGGAGTAGCTGAAAACCCAGGAGTTAAATACACAGATTGACAAATTAACCACCGGTGACATGAATGGGCAATCAGACAAGGTGCACTAACGAACAGAAACCAAAGAAACACGAAACTAAGCCCTGAACACAAACATGACCAAACTAAATGCACAAACCCAGAACAGAACAAAATGAGACAAAAACCAAAACCATGATCTTAAACTAAGAACAATAAACCAAAATAATACAAGATCATGACACTGTTCTTTCATTTTCTGGTGTGTGTGTGCTTTAATGGTTTTGGGAAGTACTGCATCGGCGCTGCAGAGCAGAGGTGATGTCTTCAAGTTTTTCTCTGGTTGATAGCAGCCATGCTGCAGCTGTGGTGGAATTAAACTCTCACCATTCTAAAACGGGTCGTTCAATAAGTTTAAACCTTTAGAAAAGTGATATGTCTTACACAACTGTCGTGGTGGTGATACGACATGTGGTGAGAGACCGAGTCTGAAGAGCAGACTTCCTGCACTGCCCTACCTCAGCTGTACCTTCTCATGCTGGTTATTATGCAACAGATTTTTATCTTTGCAAATGTAGATACTGCATCTTAACCAGTTCACATCTGCACATGTTAATACATAAAAACATGTCCACATGTTCATTTTCAGTGTCTTTATGCTGCAGCCACTTCTTTTATTCTACTATTAACTGCTATAATAAAGCTTTGCAACCATGTGACACTAATTTGATGAGATTATAGCGTGGCTTTCAACATCTTCAGCTACCTGACTTTTTTCTGAGAAGGTGAAGAGGACACTACATTCCACAGAACACCTCTATACACGCCTCCTCTGTTGAATCAAAGCAAAAAGTGTTGGTCTCTGCCCATTTATTTGCATACTTTTGCCTAAACTTTGCATCAGCACACGAGAATTCCTGAAGCCACGTTGAGAAATCTTCACCAGATCACCTTCATGGCTTTGTTTTAACAGCCTGGAAAACCCCAGAACCACACTGTGTGTGTGTGTGTGTGTGTGTGTGTGTGATATTTAACTGTTTAGTGTCTGTTTGTGTACTTCACTTCTGACATACTAAGACAAAAACTTCTTTTTCTTTGGTTGTAAAAGACTTCACAATAATCCCCAGCCTGCATGTAGGTTTAGCACATTAAACATCCACAGCTGGTCCAGAGAAGTCCCAGGTGTGTTTGATGGGTTTCTGGTTTCCTTCATATCAATGATAACATCCTAAATCTGCAGGTTCACCCTGAAGGTATCAAATGCAAACATAAATGGGACTGCGTGTCATATTTCCTTAAACTTGAGATATGTGAATAATTCCTACTGGAAGCAGTATGTGGATAATACCTGCAGGCAAAGACCTAATAAGCTTTCCTAATGCAACTGTTTGGTTGATGGATGTCGGCTTTAAAGGTGGAGAGAATTTAACGCATAAACACACATCCATGCCTGTAGTCTAATATTTGAACAATCATTACTCAGACAACATTCACCAAAAAGTTCCAAATATGCCAGTAAAACGGAATCACACACTTCATAAACAGAATATCTCTTATACCAACCTTAACCTTCACTAATGAATGTCTAACTGTGTAGGTCTCCTGTCAGGTTTTGGTCCCCATTGTCATATAAGATACAAACACATTTTTGAGAGAACTGAGTAAGGTGAGTAGTTGTATGCACGGTGGTGTGGTGGTTACCACGGCCTCACAGCAAAAAGGTTGCTGGTTCGAGCCTCGGCTGGGGGAGGTGGCCTTTCTGTGTGGAGTAAGGTTAGGTCAATTGGTGATTCTAAATTATCCCTAGGAGTGAGTGGTTGTTTGTCTCTCCCGGCGATCAACTGGCAACCTGTCCAGGGTGTACCTGCTAAATGCTGGGATAGGCTCCAGCTTCCTCACGAAAAGGGGAAAGTAATATATGGTGAATGGTCCGTATTTATATAACGCTTTACTGTACCCAAAACCTTTACATTATACATCACATTCACCCATTCACACACACATACACACACTGATGGCGGAAGCTGCCATGCAAGGCGCTCAACCAATCTCAACATGAGCTTGACAGGCGGAGGATCGAATCGGCAACCCTCAGGCTCAGAAGGTGCCAAGTCCTGCTGGAAAATAAAGTCTACATCTCCACAAAACTTTTCTGCAGAAGGAAGCATGAAAAGCTCTAAAACCTCCTGGTACACGCTGCGTGGACTCTGGACTTAGTAAAGCCCAGTGGACCAGCACCAGATGACACGGCTCCCACATCACCACAACTGTGGGAACTTCATGCTGCACTTTAAGGGTCTTGGATTGTTGCCTCTCCAGTCTTCCTCCAGAATCTGGGACCTGGATTTCCACATGAGATGCAGAACCTGCTAATCAGAAAAGAGCTCAGCAGGCCAGAGGCCTCATGTCTAAACCATACGTAGGGGAAAAAAGGAAATGGAGCACACAAAAAACTTCTCGATTTCTAAAAGCGTCCACATGCACGTCCCACGCCTGTTTCCATTTATAAATCAGAATCAACTCTAAGGTGGGCGCACATGAGGGACCACCTTGCCCCACCCACATGGTGATTATAAGGTGAACGCCTATGATAAATATTCATCACATCATTTCCATAGAGGGGAGGAGGGGAAAGAGATCTCAGAAAGGGAAAGAAGGAAGAAACAGATGTCTTTAGAATGTAGGACGGAGATCCTGATGAACCACGTTGGAAAACTAGAACAGGTTTTATCTGGTGGGGACGGTGTGGTCATCACCACGTCAGAAAGGAGGAGGAGGGCAGCAGGTGGAAATGCTGTCAACGCTGTGTCAGAGGGAAGACGCGCCAAAGAGGAGGATCAAGTTATATATATAAAATTAATTTTAATATTGAAACACATCTTTATGACTAATTATTTGCCTCAATGGAGGAGTCAGATTTTTTGCCCTATTATTGTTTTTTACCCCCATCAGTCTGTAAAGAGCCATAAAAACATCTTCTGTTTAGTTCTTTCTTTGTCCAACTCTTTTATCTTAACCAAATTTGAGAAATTTTACTGAAAGAAAAGTAAATCTAACAAGGCAGCCTTGATTTTCATTGGAACTGATTCCTCCCAGCATGCAACATGGTCTGTTGTACCTTCATATTTTCGACTAAAAGGTCATTTTATCATGAAGCTTCCTCCTTCTCTCTGAACCATCAAACATGGCTTTGTTTCACTTCCATTAGTTTAAACCTAGTATCTCATGGTGTGTCATGATGGACTTAGCCTCCTCCTAAATGAAGACTTAAACTCCAGAAGTACTGATTCATGTACCAGTAACAGGCCTCCGCTGGTCCAGAAACAAACAAACTTTTAAATATTCATAAAGCAACAAGCAATGACATTTAATAAAACATGTTGTTGCAGAGGTGAGATAACGCAGCATGGCTACACCTGCTGGTACAGCTGCTCTATTCTCTATTGGTATGCTAATTAGCTGTATGCTAATCATCTGACTTTGGATGTCGTGGTGGATACCACTACCACACACATTGCAGACCTCACCACATGCTGTTCAAGCAGGTGAGAAAGACGTCTGGAAGGGAACTGGAATTCTGCTGGTTTATTGGAGGTGGAAAAGAAGTTACCTTACCTCTAATTTCATTTGCCCATAAACACAATTATTATCGGCGCAGCTTTGGCAGTCGCTAAGGCAAAAACTCAGGCATGGGAGGAGTTTGGAGAGACCATGGAGAATGACTTCCGGACGGCTTTGAGGAGATTCTGGACCCCCATCTGGCGGCTCGGGAGGGGAAAGCAGTGCTCCATCAACACTGTGTACAGTGGGGATGGGGGGCTGCTGATCTCGACTTGGGACATTGTGAGGTGGTGGAGTGAATACTTCGAAGACCTTCTCAATCCCACCAACACGTCTTCCGATGAGGAAGCACAGTCTGGAGTAGCTGGTGTTGGCTCTCCTATCTCTGGGGCTGAGGTCGCTGAGGTGGTTAAAAATCTCCTCGGTGGCAAGGTCCCGGGGGTGGATGAGGTCTGCCCAGAGTTCCCTATGGCTCTAGATGCTGTAGGGCTGTCTTGGCTGACACACCTCTGCAGCATCGCGTGGACATCGGGGACAGTTCCCCTGGACTGGCA
>JBAFTA010000001.1:38910165-38924902 GCA_036919975.1 Melanotaenia parkinsoni
CTGGGACATCTGACAGTAAGCCATGCCTCTGAAACAGTGACCACTCCCCCGGGAGGGAGTGGGACAGAGGAACACCAGAATCTGGGGTTACAATACGTAACCAACGTTACTTGGTATATGTTGGAGAGATGGGGCTTGGCAGGGTCATTACCGGGCACAGTGTCCACAACCAGAGGATTGAATGTCTGTGGGTGGAGCTAAATAGAATCGATTCATTCTACTTCACTAACCTCTGCAGCTTCATGAAAAAATAAGGCATACTAGATACATTTGTTTTGCTTACACTACATCTACCTACCAAGAGTACAGAGGACAGCTGCAGAATTCTGAATTTAGTGGAACCACCATGGATTATCTACACAGGGAGGACAAACACCTCTTCAACTGTGGCAGAGGGGGGATCTTAACGGTATCAGTACAGATTCAGGACATTTTTGCAGGAAATTAGGGCTTGGAAATCAGTGAAAACATTCCTCTACAAGTAGAGACTGAAAACAATATTGTTATTCCAGTTAATGAGTTTATTGTAAATCCAACAGTTATGAACTGAATTCAATATCCTGTAGATCCACTGACAGAGGATGGAAACAATGGTGTTATATTATTTTTAGTCCTGGTAAATTTTCTGAAACAGCAGTAACTGATTAAGTCGCTAATGGACTAAAATATTGTGACATTTTTTTTTTTTAAACAGTTTGACTGATATACTGATAAACAGTCTGTCTTAAGAAATTATGGAACAAACATCTGATTTCTTTAGAACCACTATTTTAATTTTTAAGCGAAAAAAAAATTTTAAATGCAAAAAGAAAAAAAGACCATATGAATCTTCTGGCTTATTGCTTAAAAAAAAAACAACACAGCAACACTGTGGTAAATAATAGTTTGCATGAAAATCCAGATGTTTCTGTTTGTATTAAAGTTAAAAACAGGCATTTGTACATATTATTTCTTCCAAAACCTCGTGTGTTACCTAATGCAAAGTCCATACTCTCCCTGAAATCCTCATATGCATCAAGCAGTGGCAACTTAAAGAAATTGATGCAAGTGTTTGCCAAAGACAAATGGTGTCCAGCGGCGACTGAGTGACCACGCAAGAAATCAATTGATGGCCCAAGGAAAAAGCCAACCGGTGGGATGACAGTTGCACCTGTTGCAAAAGCCAGGATTTTGCCAAGCTTTGATGGTCGCATTTGTTCTACAACAAAGACAAAGCACAAGCTAAACCTATAGAAAAAATGTAACCTCCTGTAATTTACCATCAAATCTCAAGTAACACAAGAAAAACATCCAAAGACAAGCAAAAACAAACACGTTATAATGACAAGTGAAATAAAACAGCCAGATGTTGAAAAGGTGATCCATCATCCATCCAGTGAGTAACGATGGTCTGAAAGGTCTGAAACTATCTGGATACCTTCTGATAGCACAGAGTATCTTCAGCCCCTCCACAAATCTATAAAAACAAGACACACAAGAAAACCAAAAGCATACACACACACAAACACACATGTCTTATGGAGAGATAGGAACAACTCCTTACCTATGCAAATTAACAATTACAATTCAGTTTAGTCCAAAATCTACCAGCTAGCAATAATTTTATAAAAAAGCAAAATAGAAAACTTTAAAACGTCTACTGGTTGTATTCTTTGTAAACATAAATAAAAATATTCACTGTATACAAAAAGTTAATTTTATATATAGAACATAAGAAGTTGACACCAAAAATAGTTTTTCACATCATAAAAAAACATTTAAAAATATTACCAATTTCATTTCTTGTCAGCAGTATTTTACAAACCTTTCAAACGCTCCTCTGACTCGGTGGACCACTTGAAACATGAGAATATCTTGAACCATCAAGTACTTGTCCTCAGTGGTCTGAGACACCCAGCATTTGCCAGGTAGTCCTGCATTGGTTCAATGGCTCGAATCAGGCCATCCAAATGTGTACATTCTGACACCTGCAAATGCAACAATACAGAAAAATCATTAAATAATTTGGCAACTCAAAATGCAGCTCCTTCAAAAGTGTTATGGTAAAAAAAATAAAAAATAAAGTAAACTTTAACAGAGTAGCTCATCATTTTGTTAAATGTTGGGGGTTAGGTGTTGCTCAATCATTTACATTGCAGAAGATTGGATCTAAGCTATAAATTGGGATATTCTTTTGTTTGTTCAACATAGAAACTCCCAAACAGTGTTAACTATAGCAGAACATTCAGGATATTGAAAAGCTTATGAACATGACTGGAAAAGGTTATTTTAAGAGGAAGAAAATAAATTGGCGGAGAGTGTTTTTTTGTTCTTTTTAACCTTTTCACAGAGGTCTGCATCAGCTGTATCTTCCAACACAGGCTTCACTGAGGAACATCCACCAACTAGATGAGAATACAATGTTGGTGAAATGAATCTTGGTGGAGGACCGCCATGGACACAACTTACAGCAATAGCCTGGCCAGCAATAAACCATCGATCGCATGGAAAACAAAACACAGGATCAGTAGAAATGGTAGAAAAGCCACAGAAAAAACTGAGGTATGGAAAAACAAATATGACAAAAAAAATTTTAATTTTCCAAAACTGTCCAAAGCCAAGTTCAGTTTGCCTTCTCTTCCTTCAAACACTGGTGACTGTGCAAGAGCTTCCAAAAGCAAACGCAAGAATTTCCTTCTAGGGCCTGCAAGGTCCACAGCCTCTTCATCCATTCCCAGGTCATCTGAAAACTTTATGGACATCTGGTACATGGGATTATAGGATAGTCGTTTGAAGCCTCGTTGAGCACCATCCAGTACCGAAGACCTGTTAATGTTGAATCTGCATCTTTGGTTAGTGTCAATTTGGGATGCCAGACTAAGAAGGACTTCCTGTGCTGACTTCATGTTTGGCTGTTCAGATGCCCTGTTAAAAGGTAAAAAATGTTAGTGTTTGGACACATGATGAATGTAAGCATGTTTACTCATCTGTCTCGTGCCGCGGCTGCTGCTGCCTGATCCTGTTTGGACGGGTTGTACTGGAATACATTTCGTTGTACTTGTGTCCTACACTTGTATAATGACAAATAAACAATCTTGAGTCTTGAGATAAGCATACAGTAATTTGCAAGTCTTAGCACAATGCTAATTTATTTACATTTTGCTTCAGAGAAGTCAGCCGTAATTCTCCATCTTTCTGAAGCTGTTTTTCTCCGAACATTTTTTTTTCCCACATTTTCATTCCAGCCTTCCTATCTGATCACTTTCAGAGAAATGTGTTTTATTTGTTAAGCCACTCAACTATGAATCTTTCAGGCTGCAAAGAGGCTCCTAACTCGAGGGATGAACTAGAGTTGTTTGGGCACATAAAAGACAACTTAGCAGAGAAGCAGTTTAAACTGGATCTTCGTTTTTTTTTTTTTGTTTTTTTTTTGTCTGGTCCTCCAAGCCAGCGACACACAGGGATGGCTAGCCCTGGTCAGATCACCACCAGTTGCTAGGTGCATCAATGGAGTCTGGTTACATCTGGTCTGGAGATCAATGGTTGCTTGCTGTGTTGCTGAAAGCCAATTAGCTGTGGTACTTCTGGTCAAAGGATAACTGGAAATTTGTGTTGATGCAGTCTGGTTTCTTCTGGACCTTGGAATCATGTAGTCACTTGTCTGTCTCCCGGTAGTGGAGGCTGCAGAATGAAAGGTTAGTAATCGCATAGCAGGCTTGTGTCTGATATGTGACGTTTGCTCGATGTGAAACAGTCTTTTTGCACGTCTACAAACCAAGCTTTTCGCCAGTATGGCAGAAGAGGATTCGGTGCGCGCTGCGACAAATGACTGACTTTGACCTCTGCATGAAAGTAAAAACGCATAATTAGACAGCGAAAAAACGAGAGGTAAAATTAACACCCAAGGTTCTACCAGAGAAAATAAACAAATTAGACATACAAAAAAATACTAAAATAAACAAGCTGTCTAAACTAAGGCAAAATATTATTGCATTAAAAGAGGACAAAAGGTGTGTAAATGAGATTCAAGTTGAATTTAACCGGTTTCTGGGTTTACACACCAAATCCACAAGGTTTTGTTGGGTCTATTACCTGTTGATGAAGTACAAAAGCACGACATATGATATCAAGCTGAAATGTTGAATGGTTATGATTTTGTTGCTGATATACTAAAGTGGTTGGTTGAATTTTAAAGTTGCAATGTAGATGCTGTATATAGAATAGAATAGAATAGAATAGAATAGAATAGAATAGAATAGAATAGAAATATGATGATATGGAACAAAATGTGGCACAAATTCAAGTTGAATTGGCTGCGGACAAAGTTTTAGAGAAAACTCCGGCTTCTGGTATTGCTGTTGAAGAAAACAACAATACAGTTGATATGGTTAAGTCCCACAAAGAAAAGGATAATAAAATGGCGAGGAATTTCTGCTTAAAGCTTCTCCTGGTGGTGTGAAGGAGGAGGAGCCTCAAATCAAACCTCATGACAGCATCTCAAATGTGTCCACAAGATCTTCTAGGAGATTGTTACATCAAAAGGGCTCATCTGCTCTAAATTCTTCATCTAGCAGCATATCTTCCACAGCTTCAGAGCGTATAAGGGCGGAAGCAGCAAGAGCTGCGCTGTTGGCCTGTGCTGCTGCTTTAAAGGATAAGCACGCTGGAGGGAGGAACAAGAGTATCTGCTAAAAAGGGAAAAGGAACAACTTGAGTTGGACACTAAATTAGCCGCTGCTAATGCCAAGGTAAGCGTGCTACAAGGCAGTGGCAGAGGAAGCATTGCATCTAAACACTCTGATGGAATGGAGTCATATTTCAGGTAAAACGGAGCCAAGCCCAAGGTCAAACCTACCATTCATCAGCATTTATTGCAGCCTACTTCTCATCCCATGTTAAAAGGATACAATGAACAATGGTTGGATGTGAATAGTATAACTGACCCACATACAGCCTACGTTACTCGCTAGCAGGGACAGGTGATGTTCCAAAGACCCTGGTACCACAAAGGAGTTTACCTGGTTATTTTCACCCAGCTCATCCAAGTCAAGCTAACATCCAACATTACCCATCTCAACCGAGTCAAGTCGACATCCAAAGTCACCTATCTCAATCAAGTCAAGAGCAACCAACAATTGGCCTGTACAGTGTGTTAAAACAACAAAACGACTTAACAGCTCGACTGGTACAAATGCAAACAGCTGAATTGTTGCCCCACAGGGAAATGCCTGCATATGATGGAGATCCGCTGCAGTTTACTTCATTTATGAGGGCCCTTGAACATTGTGTGGAGGCAAAAGCCAGCTGTAAGGGAGACTGTCTGTACTTTCTTGAACAGTACACACAAAGGACATCCAAGGGACATAGTTTGTTGCTGTCTTCATATGACCGCAGAAAGAGGACAATGTGTGGCCAAACGGTTACTCCATGAACATTTCGGCAACAAATTAAACATAACAACAGCCTACATGGAAAAGGTCACTGGATGGCCAAATTTCAAAGGTGAAGATGTTATAAGGCAATTAAAAGAATATGGACTTTTCCTTCACGAATTTTTCATGGAGGACTTACAATATCAGGAGGAACTGAACATGCCAGCCAACATGAAGATTATAATTAAAAAAATTCCCTATAAGCTAAGAGAAAGATGGAGAACAAAAGCAAGTAAGATTCTGGAAAACACAGGTCAAAGGGCACATTTCAAAGACATCATACAATTTGTGGAGCAACAGGTCAGACTTATTTTTGATCCAATTTTTGCGACAGACAAGACATTCCATTTATCAAAGAAGCAGCAAGAGCAAAAAGGTTTCAGACAAAGCCACCAACAACAACAGCTAGGAGAAAGGAGAAAGGAACAAACTGGACTTTCTAAAGGAGAAAGGACTATGTTTTGGTTGTCTAAACACAGGACACATAAGCGAGGATTGTGAAAACCGCATTAAGTGCAAACACTGCAGAAACAAAGGAAAGAGTTAATCCATCAACTGTAACTCAACAACAAGCATCTGTAAAGGAAAGCACAACATCATGTGCTCTTACAGGGGCTGGCTACCACAGCGGTATGCTTCCCATCTTGTCTGTTAAAATAAGGAGTTCAAAGGGAACTACTGTGGTTAAAGCGTATGCCTTTCTGGATCCAGAAAGCACTGACACTTTCTGCTCTGAAAGGCTCCTTCATAAATTGAACATCCAAGGACGTGACGGTCAGATTTATCTCAGCACAATAGGACACAATAGGACAGTAAAGACTTCTAGCCCTACACATTCGAAACTTTGTTAGGGTGGGTTGTGAATGGCTCTGTACAGAGTTGCAGTCATGATGAAAGCTGCTACCCAACAGTTCACGCTAACAGAACTGCAGTTGAAAGAATTAAGAGAAAAAAGGCTCTAAAAAAGGAGAAGCTGGAAAAGGAAAGGATCAAAAGGAGAAAGCCCTGGAGCTTGAGAGAATTGAAAGGAAGAAAGTTTTGGAGCAAGACAGACTAAAGCGTGAGAAAGCTGCAGAGCTAAAGAGAACTGCAAATGAAAAAGCTCTAAAACAACAGAGGTCTGTGCAGAAAGGAGGACTTCAATGAGTCAGAGGCCAGTTAAGCAAAGCAGCTATTCCTGAAAACATAGAACATCCTCTCATCCCATCCAAGGATCAACACGCTTTTCCTCTTATTCTCCGTCATGTACATTTACAGCTTGGTCATGGCGGCAACAATCATGTATTGTCTGCTGCAAGGAAAAGATTTTGGATCACCAATGGTGCTTCTGCTGTGAAAAGGATTATAACAAAATGTACATTCTGTAAGCGACAAAAATGGACTAAGAAAAAAGAAAAAAAAGAAGTTTGATGCCTGCAGACATTGTCATAGTTGTAGACTCCACGGCACCAAGAGGATCTTGGGTGCTTGGAAGAGTGCTAAAAGCATTCCCAGATAAAAATGGACTAGTATGTGTGGTTCATCTCCAGACCAAAACAAACGTAACTGACAGACATGTAACAAAGTTATGTTTATGTGTGAAGCTACAGACTGGAATATTTGAAATAGACGTATAGAACAAGTACAGGTTAAGTAGGAACTTAGGCTGAATCCCATTTCACCCCTTAACCCTTCCCCTCTGTTTTGCGCATTCACGTGTAGGGGTAGGGGTGTCCCAATTCCTTTAGGACAGAGGGGTGGGGGTAAGGGGAAGGGCTATATACCCCTTCAAACGAAGATTTTTCAGAGGCACACTTGAAATGGAGGGGTATGAAAAATGTCCTGTTCTATATGAAAAAGCAAGCACAGAGAAAAAGAGAGTATACCAGCACACACAATTAATTTTAACTCCATGAAAAATTCGTACATTATGTCCCACTTATGCCTGTCGATAAGCAATAAGTCAGTTAAATGCACTGTAAGAAAAAATGAGCGCAACAAGTTTGCCGCCACGATAGTTTTTATTATTCCTCCCATCTTACTTCACCATAGACTGTGTATGACAACAGGTTTCACTACGGAGTATCTGGACTGAACGCTCTTGCGGAGTGATCTCTCTCATGTCATATTTGACAGCAGCATGTTGCAGCACGAGACCGTGGTGAACCACTAGCCTGTGCGAGCCGGTACGCTGCATTTGTTTACAGGGCTACTGTCACGCATCGGCCGTGAGACTCATGCATTTGAGTGGCTTCTTACGCTCTCACGCTAAACCTCTGATTTCTCACGCTGGAATACACATCAAGAGCAATGCCGGCTAAAGGAGAGGTTCTAGAGGATTCCCAGTGGGCCGCATTACTTTTGTGCCGGTGTCCCGGCATATATGTCAAAAAGATGCAGCGTCGCGTTGCAGCAGCGGTTTGCTCACCGCTCATAGATCAGACTGACACGCACCGATGAGGGAGATATTTCAGCTTCCAAACAGCAACGATGCACAATATAGTTTTTCCTAGTTTTTTTTGTAAATATAGCTGGCAGTTTAGCTGGTTTTTCCTGTTTGAGCCCCATTTAATATTTTTTAATATATTTATTGTTTTTTTTTTTTATTTAGTTTCTTCCAGTTCCTGTGTAAAATGTTCTTTAGTGACTACTGATGACGTATGTGACTGTTGAAGGGGTGTCCCAATTCGTAGGGGTTGACTTTTCAGCCCTACCCATTCTAGCTCCGTTTTAAGGGGTAGGGGTAAGGGGTGAAATGGGATTTGGCCTTAGACTCAAGAAGTATGTGTCATACACTTATTTTGTTTTCTTTTGTTTAAGGCTCCTTTTGGTTAAATTATGGTAATTGATATGTCTTTTACCACATGCAATTAAGAAGCCAGTGTGTAGGAGCCGTTTTACTGTAAGTTTCCTCCCAGCCTGTAGGGGGTGGTAGTGAGTCTTGTATGCCGTCTGTGGCGTAGAGTAACCTGAAGTAATTATAATGATTGGTGTTCCTATGACTCAGGTGTTGCTAATGAAGAGAAGCAAACAGTTTTCTACGAGGGTCGGTACTCAATAACCCTTTGGTCACTAGGGGGAAGCAAAGTGCTGCTCATCCGGTTTAGCTGCCTCTTTTGAATGCTCGCCGACTCAGACAATGTGAATTAATGAGTGCTAAAAAGAGTCAAGATAATCAAAATACATCGCTTGGATATCCAATGGACTAACACACATAAAAATGAGGTATGGTTTAAAGAATCAGACTTATCCTACCCCGGTCTGACGACAAGACCCCGCCGTGGGGTCTAGATACAGGAGTTTCCCACAGGGCAGGAAGGCGTCATCAACTCTGCGTCAGGTTGGACACGTCGGCTGCAGGCTGGACGGCATCTCGTGCAGCTGTTTTTGTCAGGATGTTGCAGGGAGCTTAGGCCCGCAGGCAAGGCACACTCTAATCCCCGGTCCCTATAGCTGTCTAAAGGAGGCACCCAGCCTCCCCTCCTAGCCAGCACGACGAAGCTCCCCTGCTCAACTGTCTTCGCTGCCAGCAGCACTATAAGCTGCAAACAGCACCCACTCTTTTGCATGTTTAGCCACTTATTCAGAGCCATTGTGAAAGGTCCAGAGGGACACTTGCTGGTCTGGAGCTGCAGGATGAACACCTCTGATTTAGTGTTTGTAAACCAGAATTTACTGCAGTATGTCTTCTTTTAAAGGAAAATGACATTTTAACATGTAACAATGCGATTAATTGCAATAAGTCACAACGTTTCCTGGAATTAATCCCAATTAAAAATTTGAATTTTTACCCAGCGCTATGCATAGCTCATCTGTGCTTCAGGTGGGAGGAGACAGGTGGACCCAGGGTCTCAAGGTTAACATACTCAGAGTTTTCCCCCTTGGTATCCCTTGTGTTCCTCGGTCTGCTTCGCGTTGGTTTCTGTTTTCGTTGCTCATTTAGTTATCATGCTTGTGCAGCAACCTCATCTCCCACATCTGTCTGGCTCCTGCTTCTTCATCCTGTATCTGGGTCCTCACCCTCTATTTACTCTGACAGAGGAAAACAGGGAGACAGTACCGATAGTTATCTGCTGAATTTGGAAAACAGTCAGGCCAAGACTCATAAATGGTGGGAGGATCATTGCTCCACATTCTAAAATGTGCCACTATGCGGCAGCAATGAGCTGCACTCTGATGGGAAATCTGAGGTCTCTGGCTAACACCACGGAATAGCTTGAAAAGCTAACAAGGACACAAAGACAGATTGACATGGGGCGTGGGAGTTGAACCACAAACCTTCTGGTCATTGAACAACTGGATACCAAATAGTGTGGGACTGATCTGGTTCTGTTTTGGGGACGGGTTCTGTTTCTGTTCTAAGGACTAATCTGGTTTTGTTCAGGTTCTCTGGACTGATCTGCTTCTGCTGACTGATCTGGTACTGGTTTTGGACATAATGGCTGATACACATCCTCCAAACAACACACTAAGGAAACAACAGTGTTTAGTCAGAGGCTTCTTCAGGTCCTCTGCATGGCAGGTGTTACGCATGGACTCCTCAGAGACAAAAGCAGGTTAACATCTCTATTACACACCCCTGAAAACAGAGGAAGGATCTCACTGGTCTAGCCAATGGTGGTGTCAACTGGAGGCAAACCTTGAAGTCAGGAAGGGAGAGGGAGTGAGTCTGTCTGGTGGGTAGGTTAAGGTCCGACAGGTAGTGACTGTGTTGCTGGGGTATATAAGGGCTGGTGAGCCAATGGGAGACAGGTGTGATTGATCAGGGATCCGGGGAGTGACTGGCTAAAAGACAGGACAGGAGTTAATGTGGCAGGCTGGGATGGTAAGGAACAGGTGTGGATGATCAGGGAACTGGATGTGGAGGCTGTGGTGCCTGGCTGGACCAGGTGAGGGCATGACAGCAGGAAAGTTACAGCCATCGTCATCTGGATCATTATGATATACAATCAATTATTTAAATAAAATAACCTGGACAACATTATAATTTCCTTTCGGGGATTATTAATTATGCATCATGTTATTTCATCAAAGATCCAGTTCTGTACGAATGTGTGAAGCTCCGAATGAATGTGAAACAGTTACCGAGGTAGCAGATGCTGCCAACGGTGTCATGTTTTCCTCTGCTGGTCCCGGCTCTCTGTTTAAGCTTGTCAGGTTTTATTTGAGATTACACTGTTGTCTGTTTGTCTCTTGTAAGCAGACTGAGAATAATCTGGGTCTGGTCAATGTCAAGCTCAAGAACAAGTGCAAATGGGTCACATGTCTGTAGCTTGCTGGGGGATTGCACTGAAGAAAAGCCAATGATGGGAACAAATGGAATGGCCACTGCTGGTACCAGCTTTGGTCATGGGAAGATTTAATGCTTATCTTAAAAGGTCCACCTCAACCTAGCACCACGGTAATACCATGCTTTTACATTAATGCATGAGTGATAATAATCAGGGGATATAAAATAGAAGACATTTTACACTGATTATTCTCAGCTTAAATACTTTTCCCTGAATATACTTTCTCATACTTTTAGTAAATAAAGTATTTTTAAAAACATGATAATACTACTCAGATTTAACTGAAGGATACAACTGCTTCCTCCATTGCTGGTGTGTGTGTGTGCATATGTCACAGCTGTACTCTGCCTTCCTCCATGTTATCCTTTCTGACCTTCTGTAACCTGGAATCCAATCAGATTAGAGCAAAGACCGGAGGCCTTGCCTAATGTGTCAGCTTCAGCTCACCACAGACTTCACTTCCAGATGTTCACTGTGGCATCTGCCTCATCGTGCTCAGACTTTCCCACTGCTTCCTTCTCATCTAATTTTTATCTCTTGTCTGGAATAGCACTATGTTTTAAACAAATCAGTTCATCTTTATGTGTATTCACAACAATGTCATCTCAGGCCTTCATAGACAATCAGTTCCAGTCAATCCGTTGTCATCCAATCAGTATTCATACAAGCCGATTAATAATCAATAATAGTCTAGTAAAGGAAAACCAAGAGATCGTATCAAAACAAAACATTGATCCAATCCTCCATCTTGACCTTAACGGGCTGCAGTGGAAAGGGGAAAACTCTCTTTTACAGGAAGGAAAAGCCACCAGCAGAATCAGAACCCGGCTCAGGGAGGGCGACACAAACTGGCCTGAATGCAGGGATGACTCCACGTTACTTTTCTGTCTGCTTCCTCTTTAGTTTTTCAGATTTCTCTGCAGGTGACACCCCTATTAGAGCTCTTCCTCGGTAGATTTCTGTCAGGCTGCAGGGGCAAAAACTGTCCCCAGACACGAGCTCAAAAACAGCGTCAGGAAGCCATGCTCCAAGTTGCAGCCTGTGCAAGTGTCAAAGCAGAGGAAGGGGAGAGTGTTTATCTCATAGATGGTGATCTATCCTGAGGCTTGCTGTCTGCAGCTATTTCTGGTGGTATGCAGCAGCAGGTGAGATCCTCTGCAGGTAATGGTTATTTGATGATCTGCATGACACATTGTGGCTTATGTAAGATGCAGGTTAGTCATATTCTATTTGCCTGGCTCAGCGTCTGTGAGATGAGATTAGTTCAGCAGTGAGCGTGCAGCCTCTGTCTCGGCCGGACATGATGTTTGCTCTCTGACCGCACAGTTCCCTGAAAGCTGCATTAAAGAACGTGCAAATGGAGAATTAGTGCGAAGCTCTGGGCAGCTGCCTGCAGGGATCTCTTTCCAGCTTATTAATTCATGTTTCAGTAAAATATCTATATATCTCCTAATCTCCCAGTCTGTAATGTCTGTAATGTCACTCTCCCAGGCTGAGGAGGATGACATTCTCCCTCCTACATACTGTGTATGTACTGTGATTCCTGGATGTTCAGTAATTGTTCAGGTGCTCAAACCAACGTCATCCAGATGGAGCCCGGGTTTTGTTTGCATAACTGTAAACAGCTGGGCCTCATAATGTGGCTCAGTATTTTCATAGAGCTGGTGTACACAGAGTAAACTCATGTAATGCTCCAGCTGCATTCTTCAGAGCAGTTGAGTTCGTTGTGATATTATAACACATTATTGAAAGCTTCCTCGTTTATAAAGATGCATAAAAACTACAACTGATTCTGAACCAGCAGAAGTGGAAGGTAACGCTGAGGAGTGACGGAATATGATTGATCCCTGTGTTGAAAGTGTCAAATTGTGACTTTAGTTTTTGGTGAAAGAAGGATATTTTTCTCATATAGGTGAATTATGGGGCCTGCACACTGACAAATATCCAACTCTATCCAAATCAATAATTTAAAATTTTATAGAAAAGGATATATATATATATATATATACATATATATATATATAATATCAATCCATCCATCCATTTTCTACATTTTCCACATCATCACGGGGGACCACCATGTGTCCTGGGTTGTCCCCGGGTTCTCCTCCCGGTGGAATGTGCCCAGAGCACCTCACCAGGCATCCTGGCTCAGCTCCTTCTTCACCACGACAGACTGATGCAGAGTCCGCAAAGAGCAAAGACCCAATCCTGAGGCCACCAAACCGGATCCCCTCAACACATCGGCTGCACCTAGAAATTCTGTCCATAAAAGTTATGAACAGAATTGGTGACAAAGGACAGCCTTGGTGGAGTCCAACCCTCACTGGAAACAAATCGGATATATTGCCTGCAATGCAGACCAAGCTCTGACACCGGTCGTGCAGGGACCGGACAGCTCATACAAGGGGGTCCGGCACTCCATACTCCTGGAGTACCCCTCACAGGACTCCCCAGGGGACATGGTCGAATGCCTTCTCCAAGTCCACAAAGCACATGTAGATTGGTTGAGCAAACTCCCATGCCCCCTCCAAGACCCTGAAGAGGGTGTAGAGTTGGTCCACTGCTCCTCCTCAATCCGAGGTTCGACTATCCGATGGACCCTCCTCTCCAGCACCCCTGAATAGACCTTACCAGTGAGGCCGAGGTGTGTGATCCCCCTGTAGGTGGAGCACACCCTCCGGTCCTCCTTTTTGAAGAGGGGGACCACCACCCCAGTCTGCCAGTCCAGGGGAACTGTCCCTGATGTCCACGCGATGCTGAAGAAGTCAACAAAAACAGCCCTACATCATCCAGAGCCTTAAGGAACTCTGGGCAGACCTCACCCACCCCTGAGGCCCTGCCACCCAGGAGCTCTTTAACCTCCTCAGCGTCCTCAGCCCCAGAGATGGGAGAACCCAACACCTAGATGTGTTGGTGGGATTGAGGAGGTCTTCGAAGTATTCCCTCCACCGACCCACAACGTCCCAAGTCGAGGTCAGTGTTGA
Source organism: Melanotaenia parkinsoni (assembly GCA_036919975.1). NCBI lineage: Eukaryota > Metazoa > Chordata > Actinopteri > Atheriniformes > Melanotaeniidae > Melanotaenia > Melanotaenia parkinsoni. The sequence goes on from JBAFTA010000001.1 coordinate 38,923,834, forward strand.
TGGAGCACTGCTTTCCCCTCCTGGCCTCTCCAAACTCCTCCCATGCCCAGTTTTTGCTTCATTGACCACTGAAGCCACGTTACACTTAGCCTGCAGATACCCCTCAGTTGCCGCTGGAGTCCCACAGGCCAAAAAGGCCTGATAGGACTCCTTCTTCAGCTTGACAGCATCCCTTACTGTTGGTGTCCACCAACGAGTTTGGGGATTTCCGCCACGACAGGCACGCCGATCTTACAGCCACAGCTCCAGTTGGCCACCCGTGAAATAGAACTGAGTCTATATAAATAAAAGTAGGCAACATTTCACAATCAGAGAACATACATTTAATGTGTGAATGTTACATCTTCAGAGTTTAACTAGAGAAGGAAATATTATAAGGACAAAAAGCTTTATTTTCCCCTTCTGTTCTCAGGACCTTAAACCTGGTGCTGGAGGGAGTGAGGACCGTTCTCAGGATCTCTCTTATTTTTCTCTCCATCTCATTCATCTTTGTCTTTTCTTTTCTCTGGTGCATCCACTGTGTCAATCTGAATTGTACAGCTGCAACGTTTCCAGATTCCAGCCGGCTAAAGCCCTGATGAGGCTGTGTGCTATAGGATGGCTTAATCAGCATGCGATTGGGCTGTGCGTTTCCTCGTCCAATGAACTACAGAAGCTGCAACTGAAACACTCAGCCAGGTTTGGTGCCAGATCTTTGTTTTTTCCTGTCTTGGTTGTTGGTTTTCCTTGTATGTCCTGGTCCTGTATCTTATTTTCCTGCTGTGATCTGTGGCTTTTCTTATTTATAATAAATTCTATGGTAAGTTTTATGTCTTTGCGTTTTTCTTCCTTTAGAGAATGAGTTAAAACACATGTTGCCCCCTAAAACCTGTCTGTGGTCGTAGGGGGTGTAGTGATAAATCCTGTTGATATAATCAGAGAGGCAGACAACAGGAGCTTGTGATTAACCAGTGGCAGGATTTATTTTGCGTAATCTGCCCACTGTGAGTTATATGAAAAAGAATAGCACACCCTTATGTCAAAATGATTTATGACCCCTATGGCTGACATGATTTATGACAGCCAGCTG
>JBAFTA010000004.1:154456-165448 GCA_036919975.1 Melanotaenia parkinsoni
TTGCATTCACATGGACAAAATTTGTGGTCAAACGTGCTCGGACCCGGGCCCGAGCACGCCATGTGAAAAGGCCCTGAGTCGAGGGAGGAAATGAAAAGTGTTTATTTATAATTAATGTGAGAAGCTTGGTCCTTTGAGAGGACAGAGGGTTAGTGATGATCTGATGAGAGGTGTCGGAAATGACAGCTGAATCAGTGGCTTACTAGGATCCAGTGGTGGTATGATGGTGCAGGGGTAAAGCCAGGGAATTATCCCCAGTTGCGGTGAGAGATTTAGGTGGCAGGCAGGGCGAGCAGGCAGGCACACACTTTAGGTCAGTGGTGTCCAAGTCCGGTCCTCGAGGTCTAACATCCTGCAACTTTTAGATGCAACCCTTCTCCAACAGTTTAGGATCAAATGTCATCTGCATGTTCAGCTCTGCAGAGGCCTGGTAACGAGCCAGTCATTTGATTCAGGTGTGTTGGAGAAGGGTTGCATCTAAAAGTTGCAGGATGGTAGACCTTGAGGACTGGACTTGGGCACCCCTGCTTTAGGTGGTGAGCTGGTGGAAAGAGAAGTCCTGGTCCATAGCTGCTAGTCAGTTCCAAGGTGTGAATAACAAGGTGCTGAGGAGTAGAGATAACAAGGTCAGGTTTAAATGCAAAGAAGTACGAGAAAATCACCAAGACTGGCCTGATTACCATGCAGTAACGAGAGACAATCTGGCAAAGACTGGAGCTCCTGCTTGTCCCTAAATAGCAGGGAATTGAGCAGGATAACGAACCGGATGATGAGCTGCAGGTGGTGTCAATTGAAGCTCCAGACTCTGCCCCGAATCCCCATGGCAACCTGCTCCACCCTACCTGCAAACTCAGACACACACAGAGCACAACCATGACACATACCTGATCCATGTCACACCTGATCCATGCATACCTGATTGTAACCCAGGTGATAAAATCATTACTTACAGCATTGCATGTTGTCCTCAGCTGTGTATATAATTACATAGTTGGCTCTGCATGATTATGTCATAGTTAGACTTGCCATAACTTATAATCCTGGAAAGAAAATAACTGAACGTTATTAGCATTTTTGGTACTGGATGCGACTGAAACTGAACCTGATGAAGAAGTGATTGATTTTTTTTTTTAAACAGTGCAGTTCTATTTCAAAGGTTGTAGTTATTGATGAGCCTGATTCCATTTTTCAGCAGTCGTTTGTTGTGGAATACGGTTCTGGCACCCTGTTGCTTGTGTTGCATCAGATTTTGCCATATACATATCTGTGTAATACCTTTGAGGTTATTTTGAAATTTTGGACCTCTCTTTAGTCTGCACAGATGATGGGAGGGAAGTTGCAGATGGAGAACTACCTGTCTGAGCTTCAAAAAGTTGCAAAACTCACCAGTCAAGATTTTGCAGTAGTCCTAAATGGGGTGATATCTCTACTTGGTCAAACTGTCACCGAGTTCCACCCCACTATCACTAAAGACTCCATCAGAGGCGAGTAAGCCATCAACTGCTACTTCCATCAATTTACTACACTTATCACTGCCCTCTGCTGTCACCAGTTGATCCTGCTGCCACAGCACAACACACCAACTTGAATCCACCTGATGTTCAACCGTATGTGGTTGAACATATGGTCAAGAGTGACAACATTGCGGTGAACTTGTCTAAACAGTGTCTCAGCCTTCTCCGGAAGGTTGTCCAAACCCCAAATAGAGTCTGATTACAATACATGGCGTTTCTGTCTTCACAGCCCCAAAATTGCCATACATCTTGCATACTGATACCAACACCACTAGGCTCGGAGAAGCGTTATACCAGAAACAGGAAGGCGAGCTAAGAGTAACAGCTTACGCCAGCCATGGCTTTCCAGTGAGTGAGTCAAGGTATCCTGCACATAAACTTGAAATCCTTGCACTAAAGTGGAGTGTGTGTGAAAAATTGCATGACTACCTGTATGGGGCCCACATTGTGGTAGTGAATGACAACAATGTACTCACTTACCTGTTAACATCGGCAAAGTTGGATGTCGTCAGTCACAGATGGCTTCCTGTCTGTCTACTTACACTTTCAAGTTGCAGTATCAAGCAGGAAAGCAGAACCTCAATGCTGATGGTGTTCTCATTAGGACCTACACAACAAATTCACGGAAGTTGAAGAGTTTGACTTTGACATTGTTTCTGCCATCTGCCAATGCTGCCTTGTAACCAGGTCATCCGTCAGATGGAGACTGGGTAGATGGTTCCCCCAACGGCAAGGCAGGAACTTCCGGACCTTGTGCTTTTGCTGAGAGAGCTGAATTGGAGGCACAAGAACATCTTGTACCAGAGGAGGCATGACAGAGATCAAGTCTTGTTCCAGCTGGTCTTACTGGAGGGGCTGAGATTAGCTGTCTTTTGCATGATGACCTGGGTAATATGGGCATTGAGCAAACCTTAGACCTTGTGCGTTCCTGGTTTTTCTGGCCTCACATGGCAGCTGATGTTGAAACCAAGATCAAAACCTGTAATCGTTGTGTGAGATGTAAGGAACTCCCAAAAAGATCTGCACCACTTAACGTTGTGACTACTCGTCCTCTGGACCTTCTCTATACAGACTACCTGTCTCTTGAACCAGATCAGAGCAATGTAAAAGATATCCTTGTTTTCACAGACCATTTCACAAAGTTTGCAAAAGCCATTCCTACAGCAAATCAGAAGGCAAAGACCATGGCAAAATGTTTATTGGAGAACTTCATTCTTTGCTATGGAATACCTGAACACCTCCACACAGACCAAGGACATGACATTGAGTCAAAATTGATCATATAACTTTGCCGTCTTGCTGGGATTGTCAAGGCCAGAACAACCCCTTATCATCCTCAGGGCATCCCAGTCGCTAGGTTCAACCATATGTTTTTCAACATGCTTGGAACTCTGGAGCACCATAAAAAAGCCAAATGGAATGATTATGTAAAACCATTAGTGCACTGCACACTGAACAAAGTTACCAGTTTTACGCCATATGAACTAATGTTTGGTCATTTACCACGTCTTCCTGTGGATCTGGCCTTTGGCTTGCCTTTGCGGGAAAAACAGTCCACCTCTCATTCCCAATGAGTTGAACACCTACGGTCACGACTTGAAGAGAGTTTCCAGCTTGCTTCAACTATGCTGCAAAAAGAAATAAAACTTGCTTTGATCAGTGAGTCACTCCATCAAGTCTAGCGGAAGGGATAGGGTTTTGGTGCAGAATGTCGGGCTTTGTGGGAAACTCAAGCTTGTACACAAATGAGAGCAAAACTTTTATGTCATAATTGCCTCAGAGATAGGGTTTTCTGGACCTCATATATAAAAGGAAGAACTTGGTCAACAGATTTGTGGTTTTAAAAAAGTGTCCTATCACTTTTACGCTGATGATATTCAGTTGCATTGTTCTTTTAAGGTCTCAGTTTCACTTTTTATCTGTGCTCCAGGGATGTATGTCTTGCATCAAAAACTGTCTCTCTTCAAATTACTTTGTTCCCGACAGCTGACCAAAGATAGATATCATGTGAGATATGTCTCTAAAGTTTGGAGAATGTTGTCACGATCAAACCTTGAAGTGATCATTCATGCTTTTATCTCATCTCATATTGATTTTTGCAATTCTGTTTTCACTTGTTTCACTAAGGCGACCCAGTTTATAGCCAACTTACTGTGTCCTTACTCCTCTGGACGCACCCTTCCATATTCATTACAGAGTCTCCTGAAGGTCCCAAAGACCTGGCTTTTCAGGCTGTAGCCCCCAGACTCTGGGATGACTCGCCCCATCCTTCCGTGTGCAATTCTGTGGACTGTTTTAAAAGCAGCTGAAGGTGAGTTTATTCAGGAAAGCTTTTATTGTTATTTATTTTATGAAATGAGTATGTTGTTTTATTGCAGCCACTTTATGTCCAGTATTTTGTGATTTGTATCTGGAAAACGTGCTCTATAAATAAACTTTACATACTTACTTACTTTTAAAGGGCTTGAAATAACTATGTTAAATAAAAACAAAGAATATTCATTCTAAACTTTTTTTAAACTAATTTAAAAAACTGTATTTTAATTAATTTAGATCCAAATCTTGCAGGTCCAGTCAATATTCCTGACATTCCTAAATAAGCAACAACTGGACAAAAAGAAGATCATAAAAAAAAAATATATGATTTTTCGCGAGTTTCAAATCATGAGTCCGAGTCAAATCCCAAGTCTTTTGAGTCGCAGTCAAGTCTACAGTCACTGGAAATGAGACTTCAGTGTAACTTGAATCCAAGTCACAGATTTGAGTCCCCATCTCTGCTTTGAAGACCTCTCAAACAGGACAGGTCATGGCTTTGCCTGTACAACACCAAAGAATGATGATGGATAAAAAAAAAATATATATATATCTTCCAATACTGTCTCAAAAAGTAAGACATAAAGTCATGTTTAGTTTGGCTGGACGTTCTCTCTAAATCAGAAGCTCTTAATCTCCCTACAGTGGCTATTTAGGATTATTCATACCTCTGTTTTTTATATTTAATGACCTGCATGATGCAAAATAACATGTTAGTGCTGAGTATGTATCCTTTACTATGGCAATGTGTCCTTCACTGACTTTACATACAGTCACTGAGGGCCTCATTATTCTATAATAAGTGGAGCGCTTCTAGAAACATCTCCACCGGGTGCTACAGTAATCACACAAACAAGGCAAATTACTAATAACAGGAAAAGTGTCTTTAAGTCAACAGTAAATGGTGTAAAATTTGTATAGCCTCATATTTTAGCTGGCAGACTGAATGATGATTATTGAATGCTGCTGACAGAATAAAACCTCCCTCTGAAGAACCAGAGCAGTGGTCCCTCTAGCTACCTGAAGATAGAAAAACAGACTTATTTACCCAGAATAAATGTTTAGCTGTGATGATAATTCAAAAGGACAGCAAAACTACTGATATTATGATAGGTCAAAAACTCAGTAAACAAACTGAAAACTGTCACATTGGTGTGATCTCATCAGCTTCTTATTCTGTTGACTACAATGCCCAAAAATAAAGCTTTTTCTCATGCCACGGCTGTCAAGGTGAACCATGAAGAAGGCATAAGCAAAGAGGCCCAGGTTTCCTTCCCTCAGCCACTTCTTCAAGCACCCACGGGGAAATTATGAGGCGATCCCAGGACAGCCTCTCCCAGTGTTTGTTTGATGTTTCCAGCAGATTCTGAGCCGAGCATCTGAATGTGGAGCTGAAATGGAGACTCATCAGACCAGCAACGTTTCTCCATCTTTTATTGTCCAGTGTTGGTGAGTGTGTGTGAATTGTAGCCTCAGTTTTATGGGTTCAGTATAAAGTCAGAAAGATGTTGCAGCTGTAAATAAAACAAAAAATTTCAGTTTGTAATTTTAAATCAAGTTTTGTCACCCTTTAAAAATTAGTGAATGTATAAAAAGGATCTGCACGTCTGTCAAAGAGATTTCTCTCTGTGAAGAAAACAAAAGTGTTGAGGCGTGGATGAGGACCCAGATGCAGAAGTTTATGCTTTTAATAATGCAATCCCCTCAGAGAAAGGAATGAGAGGCAGAGGAGGAGCGATCGCGGAGAGACAGGAACCATGGGAGACATAGGATCATCTTTTTAGCTTCACATGAGGAGTGTCCCATCCTGACCGCCCCTCAAGAATGGAAGCAAGGCTTGGCGTGGGCAGTGTCAGCTGCAAGGCCCACCAAAGCACTGGACAGGAGGTGAGAAGTTGAAGCGCTGGACAGGTCCTGGGCGCCAATGTGGGAATTGGAGCATTGGAGACAACACAAGACATGGCAGTGGTGCAAGGGAGAGTGTGTTGGAGCCTTGCCTCCTTCTGGCCACCGCAGCTGTTCATGCGAACCCATAAGACATGATGTTCACAAACAGCATGGACTAAATCACAAAACGAGTCTCCCAGTATGGTGATTCCTCAGGAACGTAGCCTAGTCACAGCAGCAAGTGCACCAACTCACAGAAGGTGATGCAGGCAAAGCCTGCTGGGCCCAAGGGTGGCCAGTTCATTCTGTCAGGGTTGCAGCATAGGTGAGGACCCAGATGCAGGCTTTATGAGGCAGACCATTGCTGAAGTTTAAGGTAATAATAATGAAGCACTGGAGACACTGAGAATCATAACATTGGCAAGGTGAAAAGGAAAACAAGGGGTCTAAATACACAGACTAATGAGGAACAGGTGAAGTGAATGAACAAATTAAACCAGGTGAACCAATGAACAGGAAACAGAAAGCAGAACAGAATACACAAAGGAAAGGAAACAGAGCTAAGCATGACAAGACTACCAAAATCTAAATTAAAACAAAGATCATGACTGATGTTACTAAAACGCGGGACCTGGACCAGAACTGAATCTCATGAGTCCTTGCTAGACTAAATCAATGCTGGATTCCTAACCCTATCCAGTTGGGATTCCTTCTGGCCTAGCTAATTTAGCTGTATGATCTTTAAATGGAAAACCAATGCATGCATTTAATTTATTATAGTTCACATCATACACTTGTTTTCCTATTGCTTATCTCTAGGTCTAGAACAGGGGTCGGCAAGTTCAGTCTCAGAAGGCCACAGTCCTGCTCCAACACACCTGAGTGAATCCAACAGCTGATCATGTTCTGCTCAGTGACACATTCATTTCAATCAGCTGTGTTGGAGCAGGAAGCATCTAAAACCTGCAGGACTGCAGCTCTGAAGGACCCAACTTGCCTACCCCTGGTCCAGAAAAATGAATAAAAGTAAAGGAAAATGAAGGGGAATATGGTCATTATTACTTCTTGTTCTTGTGTTCCAGTCAAACAACAGCTGAAACCATCCGAGATGTGGAGCGCATCAGTCTCTGCTTTCTAGCCAGCTTTTCCCAGGAAAGAGATTATGTCATCACAGTCCACAAGAAAGATGAGAAGAACAAACCCTGTGAAGGTCTATGATTAAAGTGAGTAATGTATTACTGAGGGAACAGTTGTCACTGAGACTTCACATGATGCTGAGGAGACTCTGTTAAAAACCCACTGATCTGATGGAGACACCTCCTCCTGTCATCTCATTTCCACTTCTAAGGGATGCCTACCTGCTTCTTATAAACAGGCATTGGCTGCCGGTCTGAGTATAATTAGAGGAAACGCTCTGTCTCTGTACCCTTGAGGTTTATATTAAAAGCTTCAAACAATGATATCAATTCATTTTATTCTTTTATGATTCTCCCTACAGCCATTTTCATTGTGTAAGGGTCGATATGGGACTCATTTTCAGCTGATAAACTGTGACGGCCCTGCTGTGTGACCCATCAGCACCAAGCCAGCAGGAAATAACTCTGGAATAAAAGAGGACAGGAATAAATCTTCAAGTATTGGCGACTGGCTGCAGAGACAGCAGGGTCATCCCCACTCAATACAAGTCTTCATCTAAAGAGTTCTTCATCCATGACAAAGCGTCCCTGAGGAATGGTTTATGAAAGAAAAAATGGGCAAGGAGTAGGGAGCAGAGGAGGATGAGGAGGAGTGAAGGAAGGTAAACATGGACTGTCACCAAAAAGCCCAAGAGCTCTTTGTCACTTTAAGGAAGTTAGTAAACAGAAGCGGTGTGTTTATGTCAAAAGTGAATGCATGCATGGATCAAAACAGTCTGAATGGATCTTTGTGGCTCGGAGTGGAAAGGATGGTCGGAACTGTTGAAGCTGTGGGAGGTAACAAGGAGCGTTGCATGACGAGCGTTTGGGTCAAACAGAGTTCAGCCTTCTGAGAAGCATTGATAACACGCACACTCGGGCTAATAACCCAAAATATAGCATCTTGGGGGTATCGCCCCAACGGTGCAATAAAGCACTGAATAAAGCTTCTAAACACACACACGGAGCTGATGAGCTTGTCTCATCTGAATGTCTGCTGTGTGCAGCTAAAGCAGAGGGACCGAAAGCTGCGGACACTGTAAATCTGTTTATGTGTGACAGAAAGGTTCTGTTACAGGTCCTGTTATTTAGGGAGAAGAGCTCTGTTCCAGGTCATATGGTCTAGTGAGGTCAGTTCTGTTCCAGGTCCTGTGGTTTAGTCGGGTTGGTTCTGGACTAGGTCCTGTTGTTTAGTGAGATCAGATCTGGTCCAGGTCCTGTGATTTAGTTGGGTTGGTTCTGGTCCAGGACCTGTGGTTTAGTGAGGTCAGTTCTTGGTCCAGGTCCTGTGGTTTAGTGACATGGGTTTTGGTCCAGGTCATGTAGTCTAGTGAGGTTGAGTCTGGTCCAGGTCCTGTGGTTTAGTCGGGTTGGTTCTGGACTATTTCTTGTTGTTTATTGAGATCAGATCTGGTCCAGATCCTGTGTTTTAGTGAGGCTGGTTCTGCTCCAGGTCCTGTGTTTCAGTAAGGTCACTTCTAGTCCATCTCCTGTGGTATAGTGAGGTTGGTTCTTTCTCCCGATCCTTTGGTTTATTGAAGTGGGTTTTGGTCCAGCTCCTCTGGCTTAAGGAGTTTGGTTCTCATACAAGTCATCTGGTCTTGTGAGGTCAGTTCTTGGTCCAAGTCCTTTGGTTTAGTGAGGTCACCTCTTCTCTAGGTTCGGTGTTTTAGTGAGGTCAGTTCTGGTTCAGGTCCTATGATTTGGTGAAGTCAGTTCTAGTCCAGGTCCTGTGTTTTAGTGAGGTCCACTCTGATACAGGTCCTGTGGTTTAGTTAAGTGGGTTCTGGTCCAGGTTCTCTGGCCTAATGAGGTCAGTTCTTATCCAGGTCATCTGGTCTTGTAAGGTCAGTTCTTGGCCCAGGTCCTGTGGTTTAGTGAGGTCAATTCTGTTCCAGGTCCTGTGGTTTAGTGGGGTTGGTTCTGGTTCAGTTCTTCTGGTTTAACAAGGTTGTTTCTAGTCCAGGCCTTTGGTTTAGTGAGGTCCTTCGAACTCCAGGTCTTGTGGTTTAGTGAGGTCAACTCTGGTCCAGGTCCTATGGTTTAGTGAGGTCAATTCTAGTCCAGGTCCTATGGTTTAGTAAGGTTGGTCCTATTCCAGATCCTGTGTTTTAGTGACGTTGGTCCTAATCCAGGCCCTCTGGTCTAGTGAGGTCGGTTCTAGTCCAGGTACGCTCATCTAGTGATGTCGGTTCTTGGATCAGATCCTGTAGTTTAGTGAGGTCAGTTCTGTTCCAGGTCATGTGGTTTAGTGAGGTTGGTTCTAGTACACGTCCTGTGGTTTAGTGGGTCGGGTTCTTTTCCAGTTCATCTGATCTAGTGATGTCAATTCTGGTCCAGGTCTTCTGTTCTAGTGAGGTTGCTTCTGGTCCAGGTCATCTAGTTTGGTGACATCAGTTATTGGTCCAGATTCTATTTTGTAGTGGGGTTGGTTCCAGTTCAGGTCCTGTGGTGTAGTAAGAACAGTTCTGATCCAGATCCTGTCGTATTTTGAGGTCAGTTCTTGGTCCAGATCCTGCGGTTTAATGAGGTTGGTTCTAGTCCAGGTCCTTTGGTCTAGTGAGGTTGGTTCTGGTACAGGTCATCTGGTCTAGTGACATCAGTCCCTGGTGCAGGTTCTGTGGTTTAGTGAGGTCAAATCTGGTCCAGGTCCTGTTGTTTAGGGAGGTCGGTTCTAGTCCAGGTCTTGTGATTTAGTAAAGTCAACTCTAGTTCATTTCCTGTGGTTTAGTGTGGTTGGGTCTGGTTCAGGTGCTCTGGTTTAGTGAAGTCAGTTCTAGGCCAAATCCTGTGGTTTAGTGAAGTCGGTTCTATTCCAAATCATGTGGTTTAGTGAGGTCGGTTCTAGTCCAAATCCTGTGGTTTAGTGAGGTTGTTTCTAGTGTAGCATTTAGCGTCATTAAACATTAAAGATGTTTAATAAAATTATTAATTTTAATAATTTCATATCATGTTATTAATTTCCTTGGGGGCACCACCACACAGATAGCTTTATACTAATCTAATGGCTGAGTGGACACATATCAATTAATTTGATAAATTAATTAATTCAAGCTAGTCAAATCAATCAGTTATCAATCAATCAGTCGAAGTCGAAGGGACCCATAACATAGTTCAAAGGAGGAGTTCACAACAACCAGACCAGTTTAGGATAAATATAAAATATTTATTACTAAACTAATCATGCATAAATGAAAAGGAAATATTTACAAAGGACTTCTCATGGGAAAATGAATCAAACATTGTAAAATGCAGAATATGGTGTTCAGACCAGAATCTTATTTCAGTGTGTCAGAATGAAGGAGATGTATGCAAGAAATGAACAAAAGTTAATTAACCTGCAGTGTTAATTAAAGGTTCAGGACTGAAAAAGCATCTCTGAATCCTACAAGCAAAAGAGGGAAAACTGAATCTCATCTATTTAAAACTGGAAGTTTAACTAAGATGCAGAACTACTAAGGTCACTGTCAGACAACCAACCATTCTTAGAGCAGATAAGCAGAGAATTGGACTTGTCCGGTTCTGTTTGGACCGAGCCGACTTACGACCGTTGTAGTGACCCTCCCGGCAAATGAGGAAGTTGGCACAGGTGGTTTGGATCCCGAGCGACTTCCCAGGAAGACCAGAAGATGTGTCATGTGGTGGTCCGAAGGTTTGGATCAGGCAGCTCTGCGGATGCGGAGCCTCCCGCGGCTCGGCTGGTGGTATCGATCATGGATGACTTGCGGTGATATGACAAAAGATAAAAATGTCCAGCTTTAGGTCAGTCCAAAAAGAAACTCTGTAGCACTGGTTCTGGAGCTTTTGGTCAGCCTGCGTTAACTAGTAAAGTAAAAAGTAAAGATCAAAATTTAGGATCAATATTAAAAGTCCAAAAGATAAAAACACAACCAAAGAAAAGCGAAGTATTTACTGAAAAAGGAATGAACTAAACGGAGATAATCAGTTCAAAAAGGAACAAAATGGATTGTGCATCTTGAATGCAGACACAAACTTAGGATCTGAAGTGATGTTCTTCACATCACTGCATTCTTTGGCAGCATCTCTCTCTTTCTCTCTTGCGTTCAGACGAAGTGTCCTAACTCTGGAAGCGGATATATATA
>JBAFTA010000004.1:406340-420608 GCA_036919975.1 Melanotaenia parkinsoni
TTTAAATTGCTATAAAATTCTGTTATAGCTATATAGTGGGGGAGGATGCCGGTCAGGTCTGACAGACCCAAGCGTGTTGTGAGGGTCTGCTGGTAACGTCTGGCAGAGTCCCCTATCAGAAAGAGTTTCAACTCCCATCTCCGGCAGAGATTCAACCATGTCCCGGGTAAGGCGGGGGACATTAAGTCCGAATGGGCTGTGTTCCGTGCCTCTATTGTTGAGGCGGGCGAGTGAAGCTGTGGCCGTAAGGTCATCAGTGCCTGCCGTGGCGGTAACCCCCGAACTTGTTGGTAGACACCAGCAGTGAGGGATGTCGTCAAGCTGAAGAAGGAGTCCTATCGGGCCTTTTGGGCCTGTGGGACTCCAGAGGCAGCTGATGGGTATCGGCTAAGCAGGACGTGACTTCAGTGGTCACTAAGGCAAAAACTCGGGCATGAGAGGAGTTTGGAGAGGCCATGGAGAAAGACTTCCGGACGGCTTCAAGGAGATTCTGGTCCACCATCCTGCGGCTCAGGAGAGGAAAGCAGTGCTCCGTCAACACTGTGTACAGTGGGGATGGGGGGCTGCTGACCTCGACTCGGGACGTTGTGAAGTGGTGGAGGGAATACTTCGAAGACCTTCTTAATCAGGGGGACCATACTCCTTAGCCTCCTTGGTAAGGTCTACTCAGTGGTGCTGGAGAGGTGGGTCTGTCGGATAGTCCAGCCTCAGGTTGAAGAGGAACAGTGTGGTTTTTGTTCCGGTCGTGGAACAGTGGACCAGCTCTACACCCTCTTCAGGATCTTGGAGGGGGCATGGGAGTTCACTCAACCAAACTACATGTGCTTTGTGGACCTGGAGAGGCATTTGACCGTGTTCCCCTGAGGACTTCTGTGGGGGTGTTCCGTACAAACTGTCCAGTCCCTGTATGACCGGTGTCAGAGCTTGGTCCACATTGCCGGCAGTAAATCAGAATAGTTTCCAGTGAGGGTTAGACTCCACCAAGGCTGCCCTTTGTCACTGATTCTGTTCATAACCTTTATGGAGAGAATTTCTAAGCGCAGCCGAGGTGTTGAGGGGATCCGGTTCGGTGGCCTGAGGATTGGGTTTCTGCTCTTTGCAGATGATGTGGTTCTGTTGGCTTCATCGGGACGTGATCTTCAGCTCTCACTTGAGTGATTCACAGCCGAGTGTGAAGCAGCTGGGATGAGAATCAGCACCTTCAAGTCTGAGACCATGGTCCTCAGCTGGAAAAGGGTGGAGTGCTTTCTCCGGGTCGGGAATGAGGTCCTGCCCCAAATGGAGGAGTTCACGGATCTTGGGGTCTTGTTCACGAGTGAGGGAAGGATGAAGCAGGAGAAGGGCAGGTGGATCGGTGCGGCGTCTGCAGTGATGCGGACTCTGCATCAGTCTGTCGTGGTGAAGAAGAAGCTGAACCAAAAGGCAAAGCTCTCAATTTACCGGTCGAGCTACGTTCCTACCCTCACCTATGGTCATGAGCTGTGGGTAGTGACCGAAAGAACAAGATAGCAAACACAAGCGGCCAAAATGAGTTTCCTCCGCAGGGTGGCCGTGCTCTCCCTTATAATAATAATAATAATAATAATAATAATAATAATAATAATAATAATAATAATAATAATAATAATAATAATAATAATAAAAACAATAATAAAACAATAATAATAATAATACATTTACTTTTCTGTTAATCTTTTGTGTATTTGTTTAATTTTTTCCTCTTTTTCTCTCCCTTCTTTATCCTGTCAAGTCCAGCATTAATATGTAAATTCAGTTGAACATCCATAAAGCTCCTTTTGGCAGAGTTAATGTGTTTGGCACAACTCGGCAGACCATCATTCTGCTGGACAATTTTACACAACATGACAGTGGAAATGTCTCATAAAACACTTGATGAAGATTAGAAACGTTTCCAACTTATTTATTCATATGTAAATAAAGTTGCAAGCTGCGCCTTAAACAAAAAATATTTCTACATATGTGTAATGTGAAGCTTTGAGTCATCATTGACTGGAAACCTCTGTTTGTGCCCTGCAGAGACATCCAGAGGCTCGGGGTGACGCTGATGGGCCATCAGAAGAAGATCATGACCAGCGTCCAGCTGATGAGGGCACAAGCCCTCAACAAGAGCGTCCCATCAGTGCATGTATAACTTCCAAGCAGAGGTTTCACCTGCTCAGATGTAGAAACCAAGGCTTCTCTTAGGTGGAGAAGGACTCCAGGGGAATGAAGATCATCAGATAAACAGGAAATGTTGGAACTTTACGAAACTTTCACTTGGAAGATAAAAGGACTAAATATGATAAAAGGACTAAATATGAGAGGTTTTATCAGCAGATCAACTTAACATGACTTGATTGGGACTAACTTTTCCGTTTTCTCTTCCTACCAAGTTAAATTTTCTGTCTTGTTCATGAATGGAAAGACTGCCTTAATTACCACAAATAATTTTCATTTTATTTTCTACCAAGAGAAGATAATTTATTAAGGATTTATGAGAGTCATATGATTTACGGGGACAGAAAAGCAGATTGAAGACATGAAGCTTCAGCCGGGAAAACGCTGGATGGGGCTCAGCATGGAGAAGGCCTCCTTCACCCTGGGATGTGATTGCGAACAACCAGCTCGTTTCTGCACCATCCACCCTCCATGAATAAGCCGGGGGAGCTGCTGCGCCCCCACCCAGTCTGAAGCTGCATAGCATGGCAGATGTGTGCGATTCAGTTACCGTGCACTTTATTCTACAATCTCTGCTTGTTGTAGAGGTCACAGATCTCTTTGCAGCCATGACTGGAGCCACAAGATCAGGCCTTGTTTTAGAAATATTAATTCAATACAATATAAAAAGAGAAATCTAACGATCATTAATGATGTAATTACCTCGTTTGTGGGATTTCTATCAAAACTTATTGTCTGTGCCAGTAAACGTAAAAAGAAAAAATATTCAGATTCCACACAATATTTTGAAACAAGTATTGGCCGTTTTAGATTGTGATGAATACTAATTTAGCATTGTTTTTTTACTTTGTTTTGCCATTTATTTCTAATTTAGTGGGATTTCAGATTTAGATGTGAAGTAGGCATGTTTTACATGCACATTTTGAAGTTTTGAGATAAGAAGTTAGAAAAGGAACCTCAGTAGGACCTGAGTGAGGAATTAAAGCTTACATTATTGCTTGATTGGTGCACAATACGACTGCTAATCAGCGAAGGAAATTACCTGCCATTTACATAGCCACTGTTAATATCTGAATACAAAATAAATCACATACTTTGGAGAAAATATATAAGCGAAACAATCTATCATCTATTTTTCTGAAATCTGGACTGCTCAGACCTCCAATATGGCTTCCATTGTCCCACTAAATATGATTTAAGCGGTTTTCTGAGCTGCTGCAACATGCTACACATACTAGGTAGTAGGCGTGGTCATTAACCTCTGCATTAGACTTTGGCTTCATTTGCTCTGGAAGTCCAGTTTGATTGGGGAGGTGTCAGTGTACAAACTCTGATGTGGAACAAAAAGGTGAACTCTGGTCTGCATACAAACGTAAATCTATTCGCTTTAAGCGAACCAAATACAGGAAGTGGAATACAGCATTGTGGGTAAACACAACTAAAACATGTAGGACAATAGGCAGGACAAATCTTTTAGTCAGACTTGAAAGAACACAGTAAAAGTTCTGATGATCAACAAAAGACCTCTTGGATCTGATGCAGCTCCATGTTTTACACTGATGGAAACACGTTCTGTATAAATCTCATGCTGCAATAACTTCTATAAAAGTTTAATTCAGGTTGAGATCCTACAGTCCAGAAGACGTCTGCAGACAGCAGGAAGCAGCAATGCTAACATGTAGCATTACAACATGACAGAGAGAAACTCAGCTAAAAGGTGCTACCAAGTATCGGCATCCAAACCAAACACAGCTCAGACCCCAAACAGTTTAAATTACTTTTAGTCCTATTTATCGTTTCTAGGCATACCTTACTTATCAAGGACTACTTTACTCATTCCTAGGACAACTTTACTCATTCCTACGATGACTTTACTCATTCCTAGGACTACTTTACTCATTCCTAGGACTGCTTTATTCATTCATATGATTATTTTACTCATTTCTTGGATTACTTCATTAATTTCTAAGATTATGTCATTCATTCCTTGGACTACTTTACTCATTCCTAGGAATCCTTTATTTATTTCTAGGATTACTTCTCTCATTCCTAGGATTACTTTACTCGATCCTAAGGTTACTTTACTCATTTCTAGGATTACTTTAATCATTCTTAGGACTCCATTGCCTATTCCCTGAGATACTTTTTTCATTCCTAGTATTACTTGACTCGGTCCTGGGACTACTTTACTCATTCCTAGGATTATTTTACTCCTGTGATTTCATTGATTTCTATGATTAGTTTATTCATTCCCTGGAATACTTAATTCATTTCTAGGACTACTTTATTCATCACTAGGATTACGTTATTTATTCCTTGGACTACTTTACTAATTCCCATTACTACTTCACTCATTTCTAGAGCTGCTTTATTCAGTCCTAGCATTGCGTGACTCATATAGGACTGTAAATAATTTAATCATTTCTAGGCTTACGTTACTCATTTCTAGGACTACTTTATTCATTCCTTGGACTACTTTACTCATTCCTAGGATTATTTTACTCCTGTGACTACGACTCATTTTCCCAAACTGTTTTGCTAGCAGGGTACTTTGCACATATAGCAGCTTTGCATAAGTTTGCAAACTACAATTTGGGAAAACTTGTACGCATATGTCATGCTTTCCAAAACAGCCTATATGTGACATTTAGGCCCAACAATATGTGATATTAATTAGATTAAATTAACATATTTTACATTTGTAACCAAAATCCCTTGGATTAGCATAATTTGTCAGATTTACCTGCAGTTCTGAGTGATTTTGACTTTTTGCTGGGAGGGGTGTGTTACACCTGAAAGCTCATTTCTTCTTGACATGTTGTGACAAAAAGGTACAGAAACATGTTAAATTCATGGCAGAACTTCTACTTTTCAGTGCAATAAATCTCCACCCAGGAGCACAAATCCAAGCACAGATTTTTGTGTGAATGTGGGGAATATGATAAATAGAAGCTACACAGACGGTAAAATAAAGTGTTACTTGGAAATTTAACACTGTTTGCCCCCGCCTCAATGAAAAGGTGAGCTAATATATAAAAGTCGAATGTTTTTAAGTTCCAACACTCAACAGATACGTAATCAGCCAAATTGAATACCCTCTTCCCTCTGTACCATCAAGAGAATGTCTTTTCACCTTGGTGGGTTTTCCTCTAGTTGGTTGATGTTTTTTATTTGGGAAAACTCTGATATTTCTTGTATTATAGTGACATTTCAGTACACTGGACTTGAACTGACAACCCATATTTTATAAAGTTAGGATATGTTTTTGCTAGATGATTTATAATGTCTATCAAGTTCAGTCACTGGAGGGATGAAAAAACAGATTTTTTCACATTTCATTAGTTATTTATCCTCACCCCCCCCCCCCCCCCCAAATAATTCAGTTCTGAGAGGCTTTGTTACCATTGATGAACCATCCTTTTTGGTAATGATAAAATCATTAATGTGCAAACTGTCCATAAATACACAATAAAGGAACGTTTGTGCGTGACTGCATCCAGAAATCTCAGAGTATTTGTAATATAGACAGACAGACAGACAGACAACTTTATTTATCCCTGAAGGGAAATTGCTTTGTTACAGTAGTCCAGTGTCATAAGTGGCATAAACTAGGAATAAAAAATAGAAGTAAAATATACAATATAAGTAAAGTGGAATATGGTTGAGGAACAGACACCAGGAGTTCTGAAGAATGGTGCACACAGATTCAATTTTTCCATTACATTTTACAGAAATGGCAAGGTATGGTACAGGTAGTCAGAACCTTGCTCCACAGGGATACAGGTAAGTATCTCCATGACATGGGCAGGATATTTTAGTTATTGTCAGTGTGGTCTGCAGCGAACCTGAGAAAGACTGCACGGTGTGGATTTGAAAGCTTCCACCGCTGGTAAAAGATGCATCCTAAAGGTTTCGAGTGTGATCGTTCCCATACTTGCTTGGGCCCTACGCATGTACTAAAGGATCTTACTAGGGGGCGCAATGGAGAACTTAGACTGGATAGAGTTGCTGAATTTACGTTGATAATAAATTCAGATTTTAAACAATCTCCTTCAGTCTCTTGTTACTTGGACTTTTCCTCCATCCTGCTACACTGTCCGACCTTTGCGCAGTACGACATCACTGCTCTGGTTTCCTGTCTCAGCCACCAATCAGCTTTTTTTCCAGTCTCTCCAGGAATTCAGACTGTGATCACAACTGTTAATGCAAATGCAGCCAATCTTCGCAAACTATGCATTTGGGTTCAGTGGGGCCTATCCCCACCAGATGTCGCTGTGGAGCTCAGTGTTGTCTTAATATAATTAAGTGGAATAGAATCTGCCTTTATACAGTAATAATTTATAAAGAATAATAATGTTCTATGAATAATAATACTCTGTAAGGATCAAGTATGTTACACGACGATTCTGTTATAAAAATGTATGTAAAATGCAAAGTGTGGTCAGAGTGCTGACCAGCTCAGCAGCCTCCTCTTGAAGCACCTGAGAATGGGGTCGACCCATCAGCGTTTGTTTAAGTAATGAAACTGTCGAAGTCATGGTGCGCATGTCAACACGCTCTCAAACAGCTGTGGGTACAATTACTACGGCCCCAAGCTGAGGTCGTCCAAATGAAAATTTGGAAAGACGTGTGTCAGGACGTGATAACCATTCACATTTTTGCCAGAAGCTAGTACGCAGCAAGCTAGCGTTAGTCTTTGCAGCTCCATTTTACTGATGAATTAACTACAATAGTTACCATGTGACTATATTAACATAACTAGTCTGACGACTGTCCTAAAGCAGATGACAGAACCCAAGGGCAGACACAAACCACCATTAATGCGCAAAATGAAAATTTATTTAACCCAACTGGCAGGCACAGGGTGGAGGTCTTCGCAGTATGGTTTGGCTCTGCTCATGAAGATATTCAGTTAAAGGTCTACATTTTTCTACAATTTCATATAGGTGTCAGAGGTTCAACAACATTGTTTTCGAAGAGTATTGCCCCAAATCCAGCCTTGGTCCTTCATCCCAGCCGTTCCAGATTTGCTCTACTGAGAACGGGCTGTTTCTGTGTCTGAACCTTTAAATGTTCATGATTGGTGCCTGGCCCCTCTAATCCCTCTCTGGGAGGGGATCCAGCTTTCGCTGGTGCCTGCTCGGTGATTTTACAGGGCAGGCTCAGCTAGCCGGGGGGTCATTGACAGTATTCACTACCGGTGGTCGTTGTTTCCCTTTCCCTCTCCCACTCTGCCCTGCTACTGTCCTGTCATCTCTCTGAGCCTCTCTCTGCATTTATTTCTGAAACTCAAATCTTGAATATAGATTTGATCAGCTGGTCTCTAAATGCAATCAACCAAATTTATTCAAACCGGAAAACAGGTGTAGGGGAGCCTGCTTGTCCTGGCGGAACGTTTTCGGCTGGATATGTGATGGATTCCTGGGGAGTGTGGAAAGTCATGTGTCTGTTGCTCCTTTCTGTCGAGGACGCTGAAGACATCGATACATTCGGATTCATAATGACTGGGTTTCTGCTGTTTGGAGCGGGCGGTTTTCTGGCATATCGCAAAATTTGGACACTGTCGGCAGTCACTGGCAAGCTGCTGGATTTCTGTGCTGGTGTGTGTTGAGCTATGAACAATCAGGCTTTGGTGTTGCAGGAGCCGAATCGTAAACTGGAGGCTATTCAAGCTCTGGATGGCAAACTGGTTGTGATTTCTGAGCTTGTACATAAGATGGTCACCAACTTGGAGAAGTTGTCGGCTCGGCTGGATGGAAATTGACCCACATTTCGGATGATTGGAGTCGCCAGTGGGACCACTGAAAGACTCAAGGCAGACGAAACAGCTCTGGCCGGAACCAAAACAAATGCTGTTATCAAATTCGGCTCCCTGTACTGGCCTTGGATGGCTGGTTGAAAGCTCCCTGGAATTTTATGTTGACGGATGCTCAGTCCACCCACCCTCCTCATGGGCGATGGACTTTAACCTGGATCAGCTCCCAAGGATGCCCACTATCATCAGGCGGCAGAGACTGTGATGGAGAACTGGGGCTAATCCAGCTTAAGAGAGATGGTGCAGATTTGGATTTTAAATGCAAACCAGTGAAATCCTGTCTGAAGAGGATCTTTGGTGTTGTCGGCATTGTATCTTTGACTTTAAGTCCATACTGCTGGGACATTACGTGCTACCACACGGCTGGCTTTAATAGATGAAAGTAAGACCTAGCTTAGACTTCAACAGAGTGGTTAACTGTGAGATAGAAGTGATGGACTTATCGGGTCACACCCCAGTGTACTTAGAAATAATATTGGGAAATGAAAAGAGAGACACATCTTGGAGACTAAATACGAGTGTTTTACATCCCTTGAGAGAGCAAATTAGAGAAGATATAACAAATTATTTAACTGAAAATGATAACGAAGAAGTCTCCCCAACTATTTTATGGGATGCTTTAAAAGCAGTCCTACGAGGGAAGCTAATAGGCTATAGTACCAATTTAAAGAAGAAAAGAAATGAGCAATTGAAGACACTCCAGTCAAAATGACAAACTCTGGAGGATGCGCATAAAATTGACACAAACAAGAATCTGAAGACTGAAATACAAAAGACGAAGAATTAAATTAACAACATTTACTCAAGTGAAATAAAGAAAAACATGGTATTTCTACAGCAAAGGTATTATAAGGCAAATCAGCTAAACTACTGGCCTATAAGCTAAGAAAACAACAATTAGATAACACTATTTACAAAATAAAAGACCCTCAAACAAATAACATACTCAAACTAGAAGATATTCAACAAGAACTATATACACAATCAAAAACAGATGAAAAAGATATGTTAAATTTTCTAAATGAAATAAACTCACCTAAAGTGAGAGAGAACCAAAATATAAGTCTGATTACTGAAATATCTGAACTTGAAATTAAAAAAGCCATTTCAAATTTAAAACCAAACAAAGCATCGGGACCAGACGGATTCCCGTCAGAGTGGTATAAGGGAATGAACAACTCCCCCATCCTGAATGAGACACTATCTCCTTAATTGCTAAAGAGGAGAAGGATAGGCTTGATTGTGGAAATTATCACCCTATTAGTGTGCTCAATCAAGAGTATAAGATATTCACACACATTCTTTCCAAAAGAATTGAAAATATTATCACTCAGATAACTTGTTTGGATCAAACTGGCTTTATTAAGCAGAGACAAATGCAAGATAATATTCACTGAACGCTACATATAATTGACCACGTGGTAAAAAATAAGAATTCAATGGTACTACTAAGTCTGGACGCCGGGTCAACTGGGAATTTTTATACAAAGTTTTGGGGAAATTTGGATTTCAGCAATCATTTTTTGCAGTTATTCAAGCACTATATAAATGTCCAAAGGCGAGAATCAAAGTTAACGGAGCCCTATCAAAGTCCTTTGACCTGAAAAGAGGAACACATCGGGGGTGTCCGATAAGTCCATTACTCTTCGCCATTTTTATCAAGGCTCTGAGTCAAGGTGTTATTCAGAATAATAATATCACAGGAGTCAAACTATCTGGACTAGAACACAAAATCTCTCCTTTCGCTGATGACGTTTTGATATATTTGACAAATCCAAACACTTCTTTTCCTAAACTCTTATAATTTTTGGATACATTCAAGTCAATCTCAGGTTATAAACTTAATATCCCAAAAACTCAGATTTTAACTTTCAATTTCAAGGAGTAAAACATCTCTACCTGTTTTATTCATGCCCTCTGATCAATAACTTTTGGATTATGACTCACTCTGAGTTGGAAGAGATTCTGGACACACAAATTTGGACTTTTGCACTCAGTGGACACAGACAGAGAGACTAGATGTTTGTTTGGTATCTTAAGAAATGGTTAAGCTCAAATGCCCCAGCTCTGGATGACTGGCACCAGATTGTATACGGTTTGTTCATTATGGAAAGAATAACTTTCTCTAGTAGATTTCAGTCTGATAAACTTGAAAAGATCTGGGATAAATGGAAAAGATACATTATGTCAAGGTGTCCAGAATTTGTATATCTTTCTATATTATCTGTACTATCATGATTATTATGATTTTATTATTTTGATTTTATTTTATTATTTATATATATATTTTTACGGAACCCTAGGTACACCCCCTGTTCTGTGTTCCAATTAATGTCTGTTTTATTTTTCTTTGTAAAGTTTTCATAAAACATTCTTAAATAAAAACTAAATAAAAAAAAAAAGAAAGTAAGCCCTAGCAAGCTGATCCTTTAACCTTACTACAGTGAATTGTAGGGATGGTTATCAATAAGAAATATAGAGGCTACTGAGGATCATCATGTCTGATCTTTAATAAATGCTAGCTCGGTGGTTGAGATGAATATTTCCCTCCAAAAATGTATGAAATTATTATGCTGGTTACACTACTGTCAAACATGACTTGATCGTCACTTAAATCAACATTAACATAATAACACATTCATTGACAAACATGTGTTTATTTGGTTTTCACCCTCAGTAATCTGATTGCTGCTGTCTGTTCCGTAGTTTGGATCTATTGGAGGCTCCATGACCCACATGACCGCTTTTACAGCGAAGTCAACGGACATCGCAACTCTGAGCGTATCGACGGCTCTGGAGAGGGTGAGGTCAGAGACTCCACCCACCACCACAGCAGCGTGTCCTCAGAGGAAGTCCTGCAGGTGCAGAGGGAGCCATCACCGCTATTTACCAGGTTTACAAGGAGCTGCAGGAAATGAAGACGGTCTTGATGGAAATGACAATGAAATGATGATGACAATAACTATAAAAGCTTTGTGTAAGAATAAATAAATAAATAAAGGAAATCCGCCTCTTGTGTGTTTCGTAAGCATTGCACCACTTCTAGACCTCCAGTCTGTTCCACTCTGCTGGATCTCAGAATAAATGACCAAAGCTTCCTTTTCTTTTACTGACTGGTAAATGTTGGCAGCAGACGCTCCACCTCATCTTCTCCTTGGTTTATTCCGGACCGTTGGTGTCGCCGTTTCCCGTTTTCCCAGATTTTCTGCGTACACCTGGTTCAGTGTTTGTGTGGAGGTAAAAACATTCTCCTGCCATGTTTGGTTTTTATAAATCCCAAAAGTTGACATTATTTGGCGTACGGCGGTTTTTGTAATTACACCAGCTTTAGAAACGAGGCCCCTGGCCTTTCCTCTTATCCATCATGTGGCCTGTTGCCTTGATGCAGCATTGGGATATAATCACCAAACACCAAACCTTTCCTTAGTGAAGTTCAGTTAGATTCCAGTTAGATTCTGCCCAGGTATAATCCAGTCTAATGATCCAGTCTGATCCATTTTAACTGCACTTATACACAGCTTGTAAGAAAACCAGTAGCTTGTGGTGCATCTTCACTGTGATTTATTACAGGCAGAGCGATTTGCTGGAAGACTGTTGCCCCGTAATAGCCTGGCATGGTCCAAAGATCATTAAAGAATAGTTTTCCTGTGCTCAGAGGAGGCAGAGCTCAGAAAAGTTCATCTAGGCTGCATTTCAAAACACACCATCGTTTCCTGCTCAGCTTGGTCAAACACAGGAGGCGTATCTATTCTCGCCCAGCCTAAAAACAGCCTCTTTAATGATCACTACAGGAACTTTGGAGTGGATTGCTTTTCTTTTTCCTGACAATGATCCCTGACCCAACTCTGAAACGTAATTACAAACTAATGCTGAATGAATGGGCCTGATGAATCTGTGTAAGAGTAATTGTCCTTTCCTTCACCTTACGCGGCCTGTTAGGAGATAATCTTCTCCTTAGTGAAACCAGACCTAACACAACATCATTAATCTCATTACCGAGGCCGTATTGCTTTGTTGCCACAGAGTCTCACACCCAGTTATCTACCACTGTCCTGTCCCCATGACGCCAAGTCCCTCCCATCTCTGACGACCATCTTTACTATCCCCTGACTGACTCCACCCACAGCGATGCTCTGCATCCGGATCAAGATCCCTCTGAGTCTCTGCTGTGTCCTCATCTGCCCTGGATGTCCCACAAACGCAGCACAAATCCGACCATGACGGCGAGATGTTTGGGCATTTCTTATCGCCGTGCTGCAGGTCCACATCATGAGGGGGGAGGGACACAATAACATGGATTCAAGCGTTTGTTTGTTTGTTTCTGTAGTCAAAGAAGTACAAAAATACAAATTCATTAGCAACCCCTGAAATCTGTGTAAATCTCTGCTCTGCCATAATGAAGTCTTTGTGAACAACCTTGGAACAATTCTCATGCGTTGCTCGCTGAGTCTTTTTCATCAGGGGAGCAGGCGGGGAGAGGAGGCTTCCCTGCAAACTGCCTCATCATTCAATATGCTCAGATTTCATCTTTAATTTTCCTGTTCAGAAAAGTGGATTTCACAACACTGTAAGACAGGAAAAAGCTCTGCAGTGGATTGATTGTTGAATGAGTTCAGAGCAGTTTGTGCTGTCTGACGAGAGATGAGGCGTATTTACAGATCAGAGGTCCAACGTGGTTTAAAGATGGCCAATCAGGGCATTTCTGGATTATCTTCCTGCAGAACACTTGCATTTAAGTATAAGCAAGTTTTACCAGATTTCTACAGCATGATTTCTTCATGGAAAAGATGTTTTGGTCACTAACAATTTGACATCTAAGACAGAAGATGTTAGACAGGCTGAATGAGATGAGGCAAATGAATAGTTGCTGAAAATGTGATTCAGTAAGACCAGGTCTGAAAAATTCCTGGACAACACTGTAAGACAGGAAAAAGCTCTGCAGTGGATTGATTGTTGAATGAGTTCAGAGCAGTTTGTGCTGTCTGACGAGAGATGAGGCGTATTTACAGATCAGAGGTCCAACGTGGTTTAAAGATGGCCAATCAGGGCATTTCTGGATTATCTTCCTGCAGAACACTTGCATTTAAGTATAAGCAAGTTTTACCAGATTTCTACAGCATGATTTCTTCATGGAAAAGATGTTTTGGTCACTAACAATTTGACATCTAAGACAGAAGATGTTAGACAGGCTGAATGTGATGAGGCAAATGAATAGTTGCTGAAAATGTGATTCAGTAAGACCAGGTCTGAAAAATTCCTGGACATCCACACTGCTCATCAACCAAGTTCAAATTTAAGCTTGCACTGAAATCCTGGTTCATGGGACTTAAGGTCCACTTGTGCTCTATAGTAAAGATGGATCCAGAGCATTTTGTTCATCTTATGCATAATTTACGTACATAATTAAAACTTTTCTCGGGTTCCTTGTGGATCCATATCATGATGGAGCAAATGGAGTAGTATTACCAACAGCCATGGGGGAAGCGTTGAGCGGTATAACTGATGTATGACCAGCAAAAGGAAGAAAGAAGAAGAAGCTGTGATGTATTTCATGTTCTCTCAGACCACCTCCATCTACTGCACTGACATGATCCTCCATCGTCTCCATGTTTGTTATCGTCTGAAACTGACATCAGAACCGGAGTTGAACTTTGAACTCTGCACTCCCCTCTGCTGGATGTGTTGGTTAACAACGATGCTAACACATGCATGAAAGTATGAGGGCAGACGTACCTGTTTATGCAGGTAAAAGAGCAGAAGTTTGTGCATATTACATGTCAAGTCTGAGTCCCAGACTGGATTCCCAACTCTGATTCAAAGCTTAAAGTTTCCTGGATAACGTAGAAGGATCCATGACATCCCATGAATCACATTTTTATGGTATGTAGTGAGTGAACTCAGAAACTGGACTTCTCAGACCTGGTTTCGCATCGTCTTTGCACAACATTTGAGATTTTGGCATTTTTGACCATCACTTTGTTTTCTGCATCTGTGTATGAACCTGCAGAAGTCAAGCGATTAAACACAAAACAGAACTGAACTGACTGGGCTGAAAGTTGTCTAAGATAGGGGCAGAGACCACTACAACTTAATGCTCAGGAGATTTTAAAGAATCACCTCAAAGTAGAAACTAAACCAGAAACTAAATACACCTGCAGTCGCTCACACAGTAAAGTAAAACATCTCTTCAGGCATAGGGTTCTAGAATGCGCCGCTAAGTGGCAGCAGGAATTGTAGTAGCTCTGTTTTTAAATCGTCATTTTTGCAATATAGCC
>JBAFTA010000004.1:430111-444258 GCA_036919975.1 Melanotaenia parkinsoni
ATGCTCACTTCTACGCACACACACGCACCACACTCAAGTACACCACTACAGATACACCTCCCCGTGATTCACTGCCTTGGCTGCTCCTCCCCCCCTCCCTCCACTCCCGGGCGGCCGGTTGACTGGACTGCACTCGTGTCAGCTGCGTCCGCACTTGCTGTGATGGGAGACCCCTCTTCCCCCCGCCACGTGTTTCTGATGTTGTGATTGTCTGAGTTTTGTTCTTTATGTACTGAGGAGTTTTTTTTGTAACTCAATAATGGGCCCTTAGGCCCAACGTGGAGATGCCTTTTTTTATCCTCTCCAGCTACATCTTACTCCCTAATGTTACCTTTCTCCTATATCTAAGACAAGGAGCGCTGTAGAAACGGCTGCTCCGTCAGACTGCCTGTTCCCGTTTGTGTTATATGTTGTTTTGTCTAGTCTTGGATGGGTTGTACTGAAAACATGAATTTCCCTGCAAAGGGATTAATAAAGTATTTCTGATTCTGATTCTGATTCTGAAGAGGGTTTTCGGGGAAATCTTAATAAAAGATGACTGTGCTGGTTGTAGATAAAAGCATTTCAAAATAAAAAGGTTCTCAGTGGAACTCTCTGTGTGGGACCTGGATGAAACCCTTGGGATACAAAATGGTTCCGGCTATAATCCACACTAAGGGTTATTGGTGGAACAACCACATCATTGCAGGGTTCAGTGTAGAACCTGTCCTAGGGGGTCTGGGAAGAACCCAGAACCTACTGTAACAGCACTTTTTTATCTAAGAGTGTACACCAGTACCTCTGCACCAGTATCACTACAATAATATGACCAGTATGACTGCACCAGTATGACTATATCAGTATCACACAATTTTCAGCAGTATCACTACACCACTAAACCAGTATCACCAGAACCACTCCACCTGTATCACCAGTATCACTACACCAGTATCGCCACGCCCCTATCACCACACCAGTATAACTACACCAATATCACTAAACTAGTATCACTAAACCAGTATCACCACACCCCTATCACTACACCTGTATTACCAGTATTACTATACCATTATCACTGTACCAGTAACACCAGTATCACTACACCCATACAATGACTCCAGTACCACTAAACCAGTAGCACTACACCAGTATAACTACACCAGCATCACTACACTACTATCACTAAACCAGTATCACTACACCAGTTTCATCAGCATCACTACACCAGTATCACTACACCCGTATCACGACTCCAGTATCAATCTACCAGTATTACTTCACCTCTATAACTACAGCAGTATCACTGCACCAGTATCATCACACTAGTATTACTACACCATATTCAGCAGTATTACTACACCAGTATCACTGAGTTATTATCACCACAACAGTATCACTACACCTTTATCACTACACCAGTATCCCTGCTCCAGTATCACTAAAGCCGTATCACCAGTATGACAGCACTATTATAGTATCACCATTATCACTACACCTCTATCACAGCACGAGTACCAGCACACCAGTATCCCCAGTATTACTACACCAGTATCACTACACCAGTATCACCAGTATCACTGTATCACTACAGTATTACCAGTATTACTACACCAGTATCACTGCACCAGTGTCACCAGTATCACTACACCAGTATCACCACACCCCTATCACTACACCAGTATAGCTACACCAGTATCACCAGTATCACTACACCGTATAACTACACCAGTATCACTGCACTAGTAACACTAGTATCACCTAATCACTATCACAACACCTCTATCACCACACCAGTGTCACCAGTATCACTACACCAGTACCATCACACTCCTATCACTACAGCAGTATCACTAAACCAGTATCAGCAGTATCACTATACCAGTATCACTACAGCAGTATCACCAGTATCATCAGGATCACTACAACAGTATCCCTGCACCATTATTACTACTATCGCTACACCAGTATCACCAGTATCACTACACTAGTATCACTAAACTACTATCACAACACCTCGATAACAGCAGCAGTATCAGTACACCGTATTCACCAGTATCTTTACACCAGTGTCACCCGTATCACTAAACCACTATTACAATACCTCTATCACCACACCAGTGTCACCACTATCACTACACCAGAATCACTACACTAGTATCACCAGTACCACTACACTAGTAACACCAGTATAACTACACCAGTATCACTACACCAGCATCACTACACTAATATCACTAAACCAGTATCACCAGTATCACTACACCAGTATCATCAGTATCCCTACACTCGTATCACGACTCCAGTATAACTATACCAGTAGCACTACACGAGTATTACTTCACCTCTATAACTACAGCAGTATCACTACACCAGTATAACTACACCAGTGTCACTGCACCAGTAACACTAGTATCACTACACCAGTATGACTCGACCAGTATCACTACACCAGTATCACCAGTAACACTACGCCATATTCACCAGTATCACTACACCAGTATCACCAGTACCACTATGCCATATTCACCAGTATCACTACACCAGTATCATTACACCAGTATCACCACACCCCTATCACTACACCAGTATAGCTAAACCAGTATCACTAGTATCACTACACCAGTATAACTACACCAGTAACACTAGTATCACTACACCAGTAACACCAGTATCACCTAATTACTATCACAACACCTCTATCACCACACCAGTGTCACCAGTATCACTACACCAGTACCATCACACCCCTATCAGTACAGCAGTATTACTAAACCAGTATCAGCAGTATCACTATACCAGTATCACTACAGCAGTATCACCAGTATCATCAGGATCACTACAACAGTATCCCTGCACCATTATTACTACTATCGCTACACCAGTATCACCAGTATCACTACACTAGTATCACTAAACTACTATCACAACACCTCGATAACAGCAGCAGTATCAGTACACCGTATTCACCAGTATCTTTACACCAGTGTCACCCGTATCACTAAACCACTATTACAATACCTCTATCACCACACCAGTGTCACCACTATCACTACACCAGAATCACTACACTAGTATCACCAGTACCACTACACTAGTAACACCAGTATAACTACACCAGTATCACTACACCAGCATCACTACACTAATATCACTAAACCAGTATCACCAGTATCACTACACCAGTATCATCAGTATCCCTACACTCGTATCACGACTCCAGTATAACTATACCAGTAGCACTACACGAGTATTACTTCACCTCTATAACTACAGCAGTATCACTACACCAGTATAACTACACCAGTGTCACTGCACCAGTAACACTAGTATCACTACACCAGTATGACTAGACCAGTATCACTACACCAGTATCACCAGTACCACTACGCCATATTCACCAGTATCACTACACTAGTATCACTACACCAGTATAACTACACTAGTATCACGAAACCAGTTTCACTAGTATCACTGCACCAGTATCACTACAGCAGTATTACCGGTATCATCAGGATCACAACAACAGTATCACTGCACCAATATTACTACTATTGCTACACCAGTATCACTAAACCACTATCACAGCATCTTTATAACAGCACCAGTATCACTAAATCCATATTCACCAGTATCACTACACCAGTATCAGCAGTATCACTACACCTGTGTCACTGGACCAGTATCACTAGTGTCACTGCACTAGTGTCACTACAACAGTATCACCAGTATCACTACACCACTGTCACCACTATTACTACACCAGTATCACTACACCAGTATCACTGCACCAGTATCACTACACCAGTATTACCAGTATTACTTCACCAGTATCGCTGCACCAGTATCACTACAGCAGTATTACCGGTATCATCAGGATCACAACAACAGTATCACTGCACCAATATTACTACTATTGCTACACCAGTATCACTAAACCACTATCACAGCATCTTTATAACAGCACCAGTATCACTAAATCCATATTCACCAGTATCACTACACCAGTATCAGCAGTATCACTACACCTGTGTCACTGGACCAGTATCACTAGTGTCACTGCACTAGTGTCACTACAACAGTATCACCAGTATCACTACACCACTGTCACCACTATTACTACACCAGTATCACTACACCAGTATCACTGCACCAGTATCACTACACCAGTATTACCAGTATTACTTCACCAGTATCGCTGCACCAGTATCACCAGTATCACTAAATCAGTATCCCGCCAGAGTGTCGACTTTTATGCTGAGACCAGAGTTGCTTTGATTCACATTCCGAAATAATAAAAAGCCTGGGCCACTGCCCAGAGAAAAGCATGTAAAACTCTAAAAACGCAAAGGATATTAACCTGTTTAATACATGAGTTCCCAAACATCAAAGAGATCTGATAAGAAGCAGAAATTACAAACATACTTCATTATGAATTATTCAGATGAGAATGAGAAGAGCTCTGTGACCACTCATGGAGCAAATCAAATTATAGAACAAATGAAGAAAGAAAAAAGCTCCTTCAACAAATATGATTAGAGCACTTTGATAGCTCTAATGTTTGTTGTTTGTCATGGTGGTTTGCAGATAGAAGATCACTGATCCTTCCGGTTGCGCCGTCGGTACGTTGCCCGGATGAACCCCTTCATCCAGCTCTGGAGTCTGACTGAACGTCTGAACTTTCATGACCCAGTTCCCATGCAGGCGTCATGTGGTGGCAGAAATGTCAATGTGCTCCACATCCAACACATCACTCATATCAGCGCCCACAATGCAGGGGAATCAAGTCCAGTATGCATAGTGTGTGTGTGTGTGTGTGTGCGCGTGCGTGTGTGTGTGTGTGTGTGTGTGTGTGTGTGTGTGTGTGTGTGTGTGTGTGTGTGCGTGTGATTTGCTGTAGTGTTTTCTAACCCTGACTGGCATCTTCCCTAAAACCATGACAGTTCGTCACACCACGGGGTGTTTCTGCACAACAGGAATGTTATTAACATATATGGAAATGCTGCGTGGAAACAAGAAGCTAGCCCCTCCCTCATGCCCGCTGCATGCACCCGGCTGTTTGCGAGCGTTGGTGTGTGCATGAGTGTGTGCTTTCCCACCATGCCCGCTGCATGCACTCGGATTCTTGTGTTCAGAGGGAATTGCTCCTTTGATGTTCCTCGGTGCAGGCAACTGCTGGTACCCCCATTAGCATAGGAGCTGATGCAAGCTATGCTAGCGCTAGTCTAAAAAGACGAGTTCATCTCAGTGCAAAAGTAGAGCAAGAGAGAAATGAGCTGCCTGGGGATGTCAGCACAGACACAACCACACAACTTTATTTAGGAAGATAAGACTGCAATTAGCATGGTGATGATGATGGTGATGATGAACTGGCATTCCTTTGACACAACTGGAATCAGGACAGCCTCCCAGTCTCCCCACTCTTCCTTTGTCCTTTCCTCCCAGTTATTTCCATTGCATGTGTCAAAGCTGCAGAAGAAAAACTGTGTACATGAGGGGTAATTCGGGGTCCAAAGGGTCTCCAGAAAATAAAGGGATAAACTTTGAACCTGCAACTCAGCAAAGTTTATTTGTCAGATGTAAGCCCACGACGCCTCGCAGCTATTCCAAGATATCCACTAGTTTAAGTTCCTGAACTGATCCTCCAGTGTGATGAGCAACGGAAGGAAAATGAGGGGAACAAAAAACAAGAGGTCACTTTCAAAGTTTTGTTCAGTGAAAAGCAAAAAAGGAAGCGCGTCCTGGTGGAGGAGGCGGGCATGGCTGCACATCACCTGTAAGCACAGAAGCAAACACCTACAAGACGGAGACAAGGTGGCACAAAAGGATTAAGCTGCAGGAAAAATCAATGCAGCTAAAGCGAGATGCAGCGTTGCAGTGAAAAGGTGGCTCAATCCTGTCCATCATTCCACCACGACTGCCTGGCGTGCAGTTATTTAACCCCGGCTGAGATTAGAAAGCTGGACGCCGTGCAGCTGATAACGGCTTCATCAGCTGGAACTGCTGGAGGATGAAATGTTAAATCCAAACACCTTCTGTGTGGAGATTAAGCTACTGTGCTGAATTTAGCTTTTATTTATTTATTTATTTTTTTTTAGCTTTTAAATGACATCAATTCAGCCAGAGATCATACATGATGAGGGTAAAATATATGCAGCGTCCTATCTAGAGAATACATTTTTACTTCTAACGCTTCCGTTTTGTCAGACCTCCTCATGTAAAGATACTAAAAAGACAGACGGCTTATTGAATGTCAGGTTACACGTTTAATTCTTGCAGACAAGCAGCACTTAGTGTCTTTTTCCAAGATGGCGCCGGGGTGATTGTGTCACTGCTGGCTCTGCTCAGTCTTCCTTGTTTTGTGTTGATTTTACTGCTAGTCACAAGAACCATGGACTCATTGCTGGTGTATAATCCTCAGGATTTATTGCCTTTGTCCAGGAAACACCACGTGGTGCGAGCAGGCCGGCTTGTTGAGCTGAAAGCCTCACTGACCCGCTCTCCTTACACGATGTGGTCCGCCTCTCTTTCACCACACCAGACTGTCTTTGCCGCCATGTCTCGCGGCACATTCTCACTCCAGTCAGCGCTTGGCTGGTGCCCATTATTGGACAACGGGAAGATCTCTGCGCCCTCGCTGCTTTCGTCCCCGGGTGACCTCAGGTGGCTGGCAAACACTCGTGAAGGCAGTGTGATCTGTAGTGGATGAGACTGCAGGACTGAAACCTGGATCAGCACCCATGAGTCCACTGCCGTCTCTGAGCTTTTACCTCCTGGCTGCACTTTATGTATGCGCTTCAGGGTGATCTTTCTCCGCCGTCAGACAGACCAAACAAACGCAACAAAGAGTTTATCAAGGACTTTTATGAACTTGTTGCTTTTATTCTTGCATGTTATGCTAGAATTTTGATTGCTGGAGATTTTAATGTGCTTGTATGTTGTCCATCCAAGCCCATGGTCAGAGAGTTGATGGACTCGACTGAAGCCTTTAATCTGATGCAACATGTTACCGGCCCAGCACAGGTGCACGGACACACTTTAGATCTTGTTTTGTCTTGTGGTTTTCCTGTTGTTGTTGAGGGTGCCGTGTTCTCCAACCACTGCCCTGTCATGTTTGATGTTATGGATATGAAGCTGCCGGCTGTGCGTCATGGTCGTGTAATTAAGTCTACCACTGCTGCTGCTTTTAACCCTCTCTTTACTGCAACAGCACATAGCCTCATGGACTCCACTGCAGCCATGAATACAGAGCAGCTGATGAATTCTTTTCTTTCCACCTGTTCGGAGGTACTGGATAGTGTAGCTCCCCTTAAAGCCAAGCGGCCAAAGTCAGAACAGGAGCCCGACGCCACGCTCGGCGTGAGTGTCAGAGGGCGAAGTCAAGATGGAAAAAGGACCATCTGGAATTTTTCCTTCCAGGTTCTTAGACAGCTGGAGGAATTATCAAACTGTTGTCAAAGCTGAGAAAACTAAATATTGGAATGTCAGCAAGCCTCATGTTCCTTTTAAAACAATTAGTTCTATTTTAATGCGAGTCCTTCCTCTTTACTGGAGTTTACAAAAGAAACCTGAAGTCACTGAGCGCTCGGCTACTCTGTCAGTTTCAGCCAGTGCCCCCGTCTGACCTTACAGGAATGGTGAACAACCTTCAACCCTCCTCCTGTCCCACAGACCTGGTCCCTTTTTAAAGAGGTTTGGGACACCACTGGCTGCTTTGTCCAGGAGATCATTAACAAGACCTTGGTCTCCTGCACTGTTCCCACCTTTTGTAAAAAAGCTGTTGTTGAACCTCTGATGAAAAAACCTGGCCTTGACCCTGGTTTTAGCAAATTATCGGCTCATTTCTAAACTACCGCTGGTGTCCAAGATCCTGGAGAAATGTGTGCTTGCTCAGTTGCAAATGTTTTTATACACATTCCAGTATGACATTGTTTAAAACTGAGTGAGGGAAAGGCTGAGATCGTGATGTTTGGATATGCCATCTTTGACTTTGGACTTCTCTAAAATTATGTCCATCCCAAAGTCACCAGCCAGCCCAACATGGGGTAAAAGGGGATGTTTTAAAATAAAAGTTCCATTTAAAAACAGGTGAGAATAAAGAAAATGTCATGTTCTGGGGTTCATGTTCTGTGTTTCTTGGTTTTTCATCGTTAGTTCACCTGGTCTGACCTGTGTGTAGCTTGGCCTTCTGTGTATTCAGGCCTGCACTTGGGTCCTCACGTCCACGGCTTTATGACATTAGAATTAACAATGAAAGAATAAAAGTGAACAGCATGTATTTATACACTGTAAACCCACACAGCTGTGCTACCTCATACCAATCCAATGCCGTTACATAGCTGTTCAGCTCTGCTTACATTTTGGCCACTTTACTTGAGTAGAGCTCAATGTTACAGCTAATTTGTGTGGAACCACACAGTAGCGTCATGACGTTCTGGTGGGAGGTTCTTATCTCTTTCTCTGGAAAGCTGAGTCAGCCATCTTGAACTTGGTTGATGTAAAGTTGCGAATCTGAAGCTTAAACCAGCCAGTGTGGATGTGCAGCAGCGTCAGCTATGCGTACTCTGATTCCCCTGCTTCAAGCCACCACCAGCTCGGGTTTTTATTGGTCTGTCATTTTCTTGAGTGCCGTCTTGTCATTGGCCCTGATTCGGTAAGAAACGTTATAGAATATAGAATAATAATAGAATAAATAGAATATTTAAAGATGGTTTAAATGGGAATGCATCTTTACCGGGTACACAGTGACTGTTACAATCCAAGAAATGGTACCTTTACAAGTTGTTGAACGTGAGAAATATGGGACATTTTAGGCGGGTTTCCTGGACGAACTACATTTCCCAGAATGCACGTTTGTGTCGTAACGTCTGCTGGTTGTTTTTCATGTCTGCTGGTTGTGACGTCTGTGAGTATAATGAGTCAGTGTTTGCATTACATGGTCAATATTTTATGTTGGCGAGTAAAGCCACATATCGGTAGCCAACCGGGGTGTGTGTGTGTGTGTGTGTGTGTGTGTGTGTGTGTGTGTGTGTGAGTGAGTGTGCCGTGATGCTAACCCGGCCTGTCTGTTTTTCTTCGTCGGCTGAACTGTGTGGTGGTGAGATCATCTGGAAACAAGGACGTTTTGTGAAATTGTGTTATTGATCATCTG
Source organism: Melanotaenia parkinsoni (assembly GCA_036919975.1). Taxonomy (NCBI): domain Eukaryota; kingdom Metazoa; phylum Chordata; class Actinopteri; order Atheriniformes; family Melanotaeniidae; genus Melanotaenia; species Melanotaenia parkinsoni. Next base: position 439,239 of record JBAFTA010000004.1, read on the forward strand.
TTTTATTTCTGTGTTTCCACAGTTGTTCCCTTTCCAAACGTTTTTATCTCAACTGTGGGGTCCACAGAAAAAATAGCTTGAGCATTTGAACACTTTGTTAATGTAAAACTACCGGGTGGATGAGCCCACAGCGATGCTTCGCTTGTTAATAACTTCTACTATAATTAGTACACAGCAAATGTTTTTTGAGTTTGATTTTTTTGTCTGTGTATTTTATTTGTGAGGATGTATTTTTAAAAAAACAGAAAAAAAAATGTGAACACTAATGAATCATCTTTGTGTTCATGTCATTTCCAGATCTCTGACTGTAGCGTCTGTGTTCACCAGCAGCCCGGTGCGCATACCTGCGCTCTGTAAGTTTTTGTCCTGAATTGTTCTTATTGTTGGGTTTTATGCAGCAGAAGAAGAGGCTTAATCAAATTACCAATGTGTTGTTTTAATGGTCGGCATACTCACCCCCCCATTAAAAATTTACACACATTTGAAACATCCAAAAGTGCAAAACAGGGATGAACTGGTTTAGACGTTGATAGTTAGAACTGCAGGCTGAAGCTGGTGCAGTGGAGTGGAAGTGGAAGCTGTGTTCTCAGGAACCTGCTGAGTCGCGGGTCTGCAGACACTTTTGATCTGGTTGAGGTGAACAGTCAGTGGGACACTTTAAGAACCCAGCTGAACCATAACTTGTCTTGATTATTCCTAAAGATGTAATTTATTCTTCATGTACCTGACACACCATCTCAGGAAATCGTGGAATATTTTCCTTGTTCCAACCAATCCTCAAACCTGACAGAGCGGTCTTACAGAGTCATCACTGAAACACTTCTGAAGGGGCAGCAGTTACCCTCAACCGAGAGAAGGAAAACGTTCATCGAAACTACAGCAGTGACCCTGCAGTAAAGCCTCCAGAGTATCTGCTAGAGCCACGACACACAGCAGTACATGTTTACATGAGTTAAAAATAACACTCAATTTGTACAGTGATGATTTGTAAATCGCCAATCCACTCAGCACAATCTGTTCTGTGTCCTGGCTGCTGGCTGATCTACCCAGTAAAAACCGATCAGTCCTGCATGGAATTCAGCTTGCAGCTCTTTGTAAAGAGGCTGACATACAGACATTTATGGAAAAGCACCCGGTCTTTTGTTAGGTGACCTCCATAGTCTTGAACAAGATGGCATCTTCACTGAGTCTATTGTGAGGATCTTTGATGGTCTTTTTGTAGACATCCAGGACATCCAGAGAGGGGCACGTTGACAGCCATCAGACCTGAAGATGACACCTCATCTACCAGGTACCAGGACTCATATAACTCATGCATATATATATATATATATAAAAATAAATATATAATTAAAAAATATTCTACTTTTAAATATATGCTGTGATTGTACGAAATGAAGCCATAAGAGCTCGCTCTTTTAGGGGAACTGAACCCAAAGAACCACCTCGCATAATCAGTAGCCTACATTTACAGATGTCCATCACTGTCTCAGGTATATTATGTGTCGTCCAGCATCAATCTGGGCTGCAGCTGCATTTCTTAACCAATCATTTTCCAGTCCCCACTCAACCTCTGATTGGTTGTTAATGTGTTTAATGGAGAACAATGTTGGGTTCCTGCCGTACCATTGGTAGATGAACTCATTGTGATCATAGCCCACATCCGCACACATCGACTTATTAAATAGTCATCTTTTTTGTTTCTGCATGAACTGTGCACGCTGGAGATCACACACTTTCAGTCTTGCATCTGTTGATCACATGATCTTTTTCATCATGTGTTTTTTTAACCTTTCCTTCCCCTCTGAACCCTGGGAGACCAGTGAGAAACACTTTAAAGCTTTCCTTTTAGGCCTTGTCAACCCACTCCTTTCATATCCTCCAGTTCATTTGGAATTCAAATCAAATGTAAAAAATAATAAGGCTTCATGCATATTATTCATACATTAAACACCAGCAGTGCATCATTCTTGAGGTGTTGTGTTCTTTTTCTCACTGCCTGAAGCTAAAAAGAGAAAATTATTCCTCTCCAGATGTGTTGCATATGGATGAATGGAGGTGTACCGGGGAGATCAGCCACTAACCAGTATGTAAATTGGGAAACTAATCGCTCCCAATTTAAAACTGACCAGCATCAGCAGGATTCCTGCCTTCCTCCAACAACATCACAGTTCAACCAGCATTGACGTCTGATGCCTGATACTGTGTCCATTACTTCAAAGTCTAAACTCCAGACACGGGAATCAAAATCTAAAAGTGACACAAACTGTTTCCTGTGTTGTTAAAAGGCCTGGCTTTGAGATGAGACTCCCACCTGTCATGGGTTTTACAACCAATGAAAATAAACATCTGTTTGCTCTTTTCTCTAAGATTAAAAATTATTTATTGGTCGATCTACGTTCCTACCCTGATCTATGGTCATGAGCTGTGGGTAGTGACCGAAAGAACAAGATCGCGAATATAAGCGGCCAAAATGAGTTTCCTCCGCAGGGTGGCCAGGCTCTCCCTTAGAGATAGGGTGAGAAGCTCGGTGATCCGGGAGGGGCTCAGAGTAAAGTCGCTTCTCCTCCACATCAAGAGGAGCTAGATGAGGTAGCTCGGGCATCTGGTCAGGATGCCTCCTGGATGCCTCCCTGGTGAGGTGTTCCAGGCACTTCCCACCGGGAGGAGGCCCAGGGAAAGACCAAGGAAAGACTAGAGGGACTACATCTCTTGGCTGGACTAGGATCCTCCCAGAAGAGCTAGCAAATGTGGCCAGGGAGAGGGACATCTATGTTCCCCTGCTTAGGCAGCTGCCCCCATGACCCGACCCTGGATAAGAAGTAGAATATGGATGGATGGTTGGATGTAAGTTTGCAGCTTATGTTTTAAATGGAATGCCAAACAAGCCAACAGACTAGCCATCATATAGATCACAATGTGAGGAAGTAAATGAGATGAAGCCAGGACCCGCATTTCTCAGCCATTCTTACACAGATCTGAGCATATTTAATATGTGGGGACATTTTCCTGCAAACTGGAATTTACAGAGTGCTAATACAGAGAAATGTGCTTAAACATCAACTCTGAGCTGAGTACGTGGAATGTGGAGGTAGATCAGAGAAACTACATTATTTGTGCAGGTGTCTAAGCATCTATCTGCATGTTCTTACATACTACCTATGCTCAGATCTGTGTAAGAATGGCTGAGAAATGAGCGTCCTGATGGTAAATCAAGAGCTTTGCCTTTTGGCTCAGCTCCTTCTTCACCACGACAGACCAATGCAGTGTCCGCATCACTGCAGACGCCTGTTGATCTCCCGCTCCATCCTTTCCTCACTCCTGAACCACGAGATATGTGAACTCCTCCACTTGGGGCAGAACCTCATTCCTGACCTGGAGAAAACACTCCACCCTTTTCCGACTGAGGACTATGGTCTCGGATTTGGAGGTGCTGATTCTCATCCCAGCCGCTTCACACTCGGCTGCGAATTGCTTCAGTGAGAGCTGAAGATCACGGCCCAACAAAGCCAACAGAACCACATCATCTGCAAAGAGCAGACACCCAATCCTGAGGTCACCAAACCGGATCCCCTCAACATCTCGGCTGCACCTAGAAATTCTGTCAATACGGCGCCCTTGCAAAAATACATTTCTTCCTTGTTGCATGGTCAAACACGCACGTTCACACGTGCATGCTCACAAACATGCTCATCTCTCCATCTGCTTCTACTAGATGTTGTTGATGTTTGTGTGTTGGTACATTTCTCTGCAGGTTGGTTTGATGACTACCGTACTTTTTCATATCATTATCCTATTTTCTTTATGTATCATGTAGTACTGTGGTAGTTTATATTGTTTTGTTGTGGTGTGTTTTAGGCAGTCTAGACAACTTTATTTACACCTGTCCTTTTCTCCCTTTTTTCCCCTCTTCCTCTATCTCCCTGTCAGGTTTGGCACTGACATATAAAGACTAAAGTAAATAAGATTACAATAAAAATAATAAAAATATCAAGGGCAGCCATGTTTATAACATGTCTCCCTTGATAGAGCAAATCTGTCAAGTAAAATATGGCACACACACCACGTTCTGTATGTTAGGATGCTGGACAGAACAGGGTTAAAAGAAAATGAATAAATAAAAATAAAAATTCTGTCCATAAAAGTTATGAACAGAATCAGTGACAAAGGGAAGCCTTGGTGGAAATTAATGTGATTTACTGCCAGCGATACGGACCAAGCTCTGGCACTGGTCGTACAGAGACCGGGCAGCTTGAACATGCGGGTCTGGCATGGCATACTCCCGTAGTACCCCCACAAGAGTCCCCGGGGGACACAGTTGAACGCCTTCTCCAAGTCCACAAAGCACATGTAGATTGGTTAAGCAAACTCCCATGCCCCCTCCAAGACCCTGAAGAGGGTGTAGAGCTGGTCCATTGTTCCACGACTCTGGAGTCCCACAGGCCAAAAAGGCCCAATAGGACTCCTTCTTCAGCTTGATGGCATCCCTTACTGCTGGTGTCCACCAACAAGTTTGGGGGTTACCGCCACGATAGGCACTGACGACCTTACGGCCACAGCTGCGGCTGGTCGCCTCCACAATTGAAGCACGGAACAGAGCCCACTCGAAATCAATGTCCCCTGAATCACCCGGGACATGGTTGAAACTCGTTCTGACAGGAGACTCCGCCAGATGTTCCCAGGAGACCCTCACAACATGCTTGGGTCTGCTAGGCCTGACTGGCATCCTCCCCTACCATCTGAGCCAACTCACCACCAGGTGGCGATCACTTGACAGCTCTTTTCACCCAAGTGTTCTATGCAGAATTTTGAATTGTATTAGTTGCATATTGGAATTCTTAGTCATTTTAAAGGTGTTTAAACATATTTCTGATCCATTTATCTTTGCTTTGGAGCATTGAGATTCATGAATTCTGCCACCCTGATAGGTAGCTGAATTATGTAGATTATGTAGAGTAGAATAATCTATGATGTTAATTAATCTACGCATGTTAGTAGAGGAATGTCTACCTTTAATAAA
>JBAFTA010000004.1:798109-814575 GCA_036919975.1 Melanotaenia parkinsoni
TAATAAAATATATACACGGGTATAATAAACCACGGGATGCAAATCTCTGCAACACTAGATCTGCTTTCCTCTCCTGGAGCTTAAATACAATGTGGTGGGGCTGAAACGGGGTCCCCACATTATAACTAGTCTGTTATGACTCCTCAGCGTGTTTCTGACATGTAACCTGTCAACCTGTTTAAGAAAGAACCCGTTTCTCACATCCGCCTTTGATTCGTGACAGCGTGTCAAACTTGTGATATTTATAATTCACAATTATAACTCGACTCGAGTTGTATAAATAAATTGACTGATTGAAATACGGCCATTAAACGCAGGAGCCATAGGAACCACAGGAACCATAGAAACCACAGGAACCACAGGAACCATAGAGACCACAGGAACCATAGGAACCATAGAAACCATTGGAACCATAGAAACCACAGGAACCACAGGAACCATAGGAACCATAGAAACCACAGGAACCATAGAAACCATAGGAAACATAGAAACCACAGGAACCACAGGAACCATAGAAACCATAGGAACCATAGAAACCACAGGAACCACAGGAACCATAGGAACCATAGAAACCACAGGAACCATAGAAACCATAGGAAACATAGAAACCACAGGAACCACAGGAACCACAGGAACCATAGAAACCACAGGAACCATAGAAACCACAGGAACCATAGAAACCATAGGAACCATAGGAAACATAGAAACCACAGGAACCATAGGAACCACAGGAACCATAGAAACCACAGGAACCACAGGAACCATAGAAACCACAGGAACCATAGGAACCATAGAAACCACAGGAACCATAGAAACCATAGGAAACATAGAAACCACAGGAACCACAGGAACCATAGAAACCACAGGAACCATAGGAACCATAGAAACCATAGAAACCACAGGAACCATAGACACCATAGGAACCATAGAAACCACAGGAACCATAAGAACCATAGGAAACATAGGAACCATAGGAAACATAGAAACCACAGGAACCATAGTAAGCATCGGAAACATAGAAACCACAGGAACCATAGGAAACATAGAAACCATAGACACCATAGAAACCATAGAAACCACAGGAACCATAGACACCATAGGAACCATAGAAACCACAGGAACCATAAGAACCATAGGAAACATAGGAACCATAGGAAACATAGAAACCACAGGAACCATAGTAAGCATCGGAAACATAGAAACCACAGGAACCATAGGAAACATAGAAACCATAGACACCATAGGAACCATAGAAACCACAGGAACCATAGTAAGCATCGGAAACATAGAAACCACAGGAAACATAGAAACCACAGGAACCATAGGAACCACAGGAACCACAGGAACCATAGAAACCATAGGAACCACAGAAACGTAGAAGCAGCACCGTCATTATTTTCCTTTGTTATTTTTCACCAACTAAAACGTGACTGAAAGAGACAAAAACAAACGACAAAAACCAACAACAGCAAACAGAAAAACATCATTTCTGGATGGTCTGAGGGGAAGATTTGCCTGTTTTTAACCAGTCACACACTAAGGTTACACAGGTGAGCCGCAGCCAGAAGCACTGGACAGAAAAACTTCTTCAATGAGTTGAAGAAGCCAACACAGAATTTTTACTCCGGCTCTAAAAAGGCTAAAGTACACCTCTCTAATACTCTACTGCCTTATAAACAACAACAATAAAAGCTACGTCGATTCTAGATGTGAAATGTCTCAAACGACACGACAGGCGTGTCATCGTGGTGCAAAGTACTGTCCCATTCACAGAATAAGTAGGACTGTCCGAACCCAGCCCTCCAATCCGCCTCAAACCAAGGCTGCTGGGGATCCATCCTTCACCGCCTCTTTTCTCCCAGAATTCATTGCACACAAGACGGTGGCGAATCAGCAACTGAGCTCAGAAAAGTGCGTTTTAGGTTTCAGTTTATTGAAAAAAAGATGTTTTTTTTAACCACACTTTAGTAGAAATTTTACAAAACCAAGAACATTAAAAACATAACATTAAAATTCAGTCATTTTTCGTATCGGTGGATTTTAAGGGGTTAATGACGAGTGTACCAGCTGGAAAACAACAGAGCCTCAGACGTGTTTTTTTCCCAACTGTCGGTTTTAACGTAAGTGTCGTCTGAGAAACAGAACCCTCCCTCACCTTCTTCACTGAAGAATTTCTCCACCGGCGCCACAAACTGCTTGATCTCCTCCAGCTCTTCATTTCCGATTTCAGGATAAGGGAAAACCTCCGACTGGACAACAAAAAAGACACATTTTAAATTCAGAAAAAGGTTACGTTGTTTTTTCACCACTTTGGATGATGATGGTATATTTTGCATTACGGTGGCCTCGGAGGGTCAGTTAAGGGTCATTTCCAGTCTTTGAGGAATCTCGGCTCTGCGGTTACTGGTCACATTAAGCCATCCTGACTTTGTCGCTGGTCCAGACTTTGTCGCTGGTCCAGCTAAAATGTGCAGGACTTCTCGTTAGGGAGCTTCAGATCTGAGTTGGGCGAAAGCGTGATCCTGAACTATTACTCTGAAGTCAGAAAGTCCCCGGGTGTCCTGCAGGCTCATGCTTCTACTAGTCTTTAGATCTTACACCAAAGTGGGGGGTGAGGGTGTTTTCACTCAGACACCGTTACTGGATTTTCCCCCAAATTTCCCCCGTTCTGCCCAAACGTCGCTGCTCTCGTCGATCTCTGGTCGCAGCGTGGCTGCCTCCTCCCCCAACCATCAGTAATCAGCTGATCGGCTTTTCTGCCACTTGTACCATCTCTCGTTGTTCCAAGTTCAGCTGAGACGGAGGAAACTAGTGCTTTCTGGCTCACACGACACATATTTACCCCGAAGTTTTGTTTTTGAAGACATTGGAAATTGTAAGCAACATCTATGAGTCTGGTGTCAGTCAGGTCCACGTCCCTGGAGGATGAACCTGCTGGTAACTGCTTCTGGTTCATTTTGTTCGCCTTCATTTCCTACAACTTGTCAGTATGAATGAGGTTTGCTAGTGAAACAGCTGTAGAATCTACTAGTCATCAGGCACATCCATGCAGATGGATCCGGTTCAGATCTCTAGTGAAACAGCAGAAGGAAGCGAGGAGACGTCTTCTCTGGATCGTTGCGGATGCTGGAGACTCAGGTCTAAACATTTAGGGACCATGAATGAGGAGAGAGAAACTGTGAGCAGGTTCTGAGATACAAACCAGATCAGGACCTTCTCTAACATAGTAGCTGCTGGTGGTAGACCGGGTTTGTACTTCAGCTATGCAGGGGCGGGTCTAGAAAAGTTCTGATGGATGGATACTGGATGCCTCTCTACTGCAACACCTGATTAAAAAAAATGGATCTCCAATAGCGTTTTATCAAGTTCTGCACAAGTCAATGAATCAGGTGTTGCTGCAAGAAACATTCAATACCTACAGGACACCGCCCCCGAGGACCAGAGATGGTGATCCCTGATCTAGAACATGGTAGAGATGATGCAGAACATAGAACATTACATGCTGCATTCACTGACCCTTGGGCAGCTGAAGTTCGACCCAAGCATTGGTCAGCGAACACTAAATATCTGTGTTAGCCTTTGATTGTCTATACCCCCCACACTGACCCACAAAACCACATCCCTCATACTTTTTAAAAGCTTGGCATCACCCTGCACCAAAGTCCTTCCTTCTCCGCAGAAGATGGTAAACTAGCTAAGCGGCAGCAGACATGCGCAGTGCTGCGGACTGTTTTCTTCAAGTTACAGCGTCAAACAGTCACTGACACGACGAAAAAAAAAACACAGTTCTCCAGCGCATATCATCAGATGTCTCTAAACCAAACACAACTCTGACAAGTTCTCCGTCTTCAGGTGCGTTACCTTGTTCACCTGACCGAGGAACAGATCCTTCGCATAGGCGAGGTTTCTGGAATGAGTTTTGACGTTCCTCCGCTGCGGAAGCGAATGAACTTGTTTTCCACAATGTCTGAAAAGACCGGAAATCAGCTGCTCCCTGGCGGGAAAAGTTCTAGAAAAGACAAAAAACCTGTTCACGTTCATCGTTCCTTCTCCACAAGCTTCTACTTCTGACGGTCCATGGATAAAAAACACTGCGGCCTTTCACCCCTTTCTGGCGCACAATGATGACGTACACATAAGCTGGAGATGCATTCCCAACCCCTCGTAAACAATATCACTCGCATAAATATGTCCTTATATCTCATCCTCTTTCTCGTGCGGCTCAAACTTGACCTTCAAATTAAATTAAATTAAATTAAATTAAATTAAATTAAATTAAATTAAATTAAATTAAATTAAATTAAATTAAAAAAGGATCAACAAGAAGAGAACCTTGTTTTTGCTCCTCTCACACAAATAATAATAATAATAATAATAATAATAATAATAATAATACTTTCGTAGCCGTCAGTCCTGTAAGAATGGGAAATAAAAATAAAGATGTAATAAATATTTTTCTTGTGTGTGCCATTTTGTCTCTATTTCTGGTTGTATTTGAACGCATCACAGGGACACAGCATAACTTCACCTACCGCAAAGCTGCCAGTAGATGGCGCAATGTGTAAAGGAATAAGAGACTAAACTGAGAAGAAAAAAAATAAAGTATAAGAACGTAATAATTTGTTTAGTCTTCTTTTTTCGGGTGTTCAGTCATGTGAGTTGTCATGAAATAAACCTAACCAAGGAAAATACATTTTTTATTCTTCCTACCAACCAAAGTGCTGTTTTGTGTTGCTGAACTGAAAACATGCTCAGAGAAAACAAACCATTCTTGTCTGGCTGAGAAAAAAAGAAGCTGTACGCTCCCTCCCATCCGATGTCATCCCGCTAACTGAGGATGTGACCCTCAGTGCTTCAGTCTATTTTTAGTTCCAACCTCCAGGGCCAGACAGACTAGTGGGGCCAGCTGTCAGTCACACCACCTGCCAGAGTCAGGCGGGCGGCCAAGGCATGCTGCTTCTTCACTGCTGCGCTGACCTTCATCAGCACTGACAACTTCCAGAGATTTTTGTTGATGTTGATAGCTACAAGTAGCTCGGTGTCCCTGCTGGCCTCTGAGGGGGGAGTAAAACACCAACAGGGAGGCAGGACTGCATACCGCGGTCCCTACAGAGGACAAACACGCCCGTCCTCTGTGTTGTTTCTGGGGAGATTTTAAAGGAAAACTACACATGAAGGTCAGGTTAGTGGTCATAAAGGAGAGCTACACCTTCACCATGACATCTGTGTGGTTCAGTCTTCAGCTCTACAACATCTCAGAATAAAGTCTGGATGATTATTATTCTATTCTATCACACAGAATAGAATAAGAATCATCCAGACTTCCCGAGATGATCAGGGTTATCTCTAAATAATAAATCATATTACTGTTCCAGACAGCTAGAACCCCAACAGTCACAGGGCTATACAGGGTTGATGAGTCAAGGTCTGAACATCGGAGGACCAATCACATTCCAGGCTGAAACAAGCTGATGTCATGGTTTAACAGTGAGTCTCAAACTGGGGGTCGCCAGATAAATGCAAAAAATACGCAGCCTACATTTATCAAATGATCAGTTCTACCAGGGCTATTCAAATTAAACCATTAATGAGGAGATAAATCTTTGGAATTAGTACATTCATTTTACACGTTAACGCTTGAACAGTTAGTACACATGCCGTGTTAACAGTCGGAACTGGCCATCATCTCTGCGAGACAGGCTGGTTTTGCCTGTTGCCTTGTCAAAGCGGAGAACCAGATTCACAAGTAGAGGAGGCTGCAGGACGACCCGTCCGATGCTTCACACATCAACCAGTCAGCTGCCGCGGGGGTCGCCAACACCAACCTCTTATCTTGGCGGTGTGAGGATGAGAAAACAATTAGCCAGGTGACGTGTACGGGAGTCAAGTAACGGAAGGGTATAATCATATGTAAATCATAAATAATAGCTTATGAGTGGAGTAGTGAGGTTGTTTTCAGTTAGTAGGAGGACAGCTGCAGAAGAGAATAATTATCCCTCAGCCTTGAAGCAGCACAACAGGACAGATAGCACACACACACACACACACACACACACACACACACACACACACACATATACAGCGTCTGAGCCAGACCGGACCGCTTTCTATAAAATAAAAATATGATAGCACTTCCTGAGTGTTCAGACTCTGCTGGGATCTTGTAGCGCTTGTTTCTGCTTCTAGTTAAGAGTCTCCAGATATATCTACGGGAATTGCTCATGTAATCTCTTTACTTCTAAATAAAATTATTGACATTGGAATTGATCTCAAGTGTTTTTTTTTCCCCATTAACAGACCCGGGGGAATCAGGGGATTCCAACAATTTGGGGGCTCGTCCAGGATGGAGATAAGCCTGTTGAGTTTTTATTAAAACGGGATCAAATAGAATGCAGGAACCGATGCATCGACTCTCCTGGTCGACTAGCACAGAAAGGTAATCAGAAACCTACTGACATCCGAAATTCTGCGCATTGAACACTTTAAAACTAAAGGAGAGTTGTAGTATTGGACCACTTTCTGGAAATTTACATAGAGTAATTCAGCAATAATAAAATTAATTTAAAATAGTTCTCACGGGGGTTGGTAAATTCAACAGTGGGAGGGAGGATGGACATGGTGTAGTAATTCTGGGAAGTGTGTTGGAAACATAACGGTGACAACAAAACACACTGAAAAGAATTAAGTGGCCTTGGAGCTCGGGTGTTATGCCATACAAACCAGCTGGCTGCTGAGGGGAGACTGGGAAACTGTGGGGGCTAAATAAAATTTAAAAAGTGAAAATTGAATTAAAAAGGTTGTGGAAGTTAGAAAATCTCCTCGGCTTTCTCCGGTAATAAATAGTGTAAGCAAGAAAGAGCTTAAGGTATGGAACCGCTGATCTTCATTCTTCATGTATTTAAGCACAGAAGTGCTGTCTGTCCAAAAGACTGAATCTTGCAGCTGTAGATTCAGCTCGGCCTTTAGCATCAGGTCCACTCGAACAGCAATTACAGCAGCTGTGAGTTCTAAACGAGGAATAGTCACGCTCTTTAGAGGTGTAACTCTGGCCTTGCCCATCAGAAATGCAACATGGACGTTTCCTTGATCATTTTGCATCCTGAGATATGAAACAGTTCCATATCCAGCTTCACCAGCATCAGAAAAATTATGCAGCTGAGCATGTTTAATGTATCCGAAGCCTTGAGGTTTGATACATCTTTCAATCTTAAAGTCCGACAACATTGCCAAGTCTTCCAACCACTTTGTCCCGTGTTGCAGAATGGCCTCAGGAACGGTCTCATCCCACCCAAAGTTTCTTTTGCAAAGTTCTTGTAACATGATCTTAGCAAGCTGCAAAACTGGTGCAAGAAAACCTAGTGGATCATACACAGAGGTAGAAACTGACAACATGCCACGTCTGGTGCAAGAATTTTGAGGAAGCTCCATCTTGAAGTGGAATGAGTCCGTTTCAACACACCACTGTAAACCAAGAGTTTGTCCCTGTCTAGATTCAGTTCTTTCAAATCCGCTGCTCTGTGGTTTTCTGAAGGGTTTTGCAGAAGGGTGTGGCTATTGCTAACCCACTTTGTCAATGTAAACCCTCCTTTCTGACACAGTGAGGTCAAATTTTTGACCATAAGAAAAGCCTCCTCCTCTGAAGCCACACTCTTCAAACAATCGTAAACATAGAAGTTCCTTTTGGCCGTTTCAACCACTTCTTCTGGAAAGTTAGCTTGATTATCCTCTGCTGTCTTCCTCAGAGCATAACCGGCAGAGCTTGGAGAGGATACAGCACCAAAGAGATCAACAGTCATACGAAACTCTGACACATCTTTGCTGAAATCTCCGTCTGGCCACCATAAGAAGCAAAGGAAGTCTCTGTTGTCCGTTGCAACCTTAACCTGATGGAACATTGCTTGTATGTCCCCCATGAAAGTCACTGGTTGCTGTCTGAATCTAAGAAGGACTCCAAGCAATATACTGGTAAGGTTGGGACCTTGCAAGAGCTGTTGATTTAATGAGGTCCCCTTGAATGATGCACCACAGTCAAATACCACTCGTAAAGTCCTTTTCTTTGGGTGATATACCCCATGGTGGGGGATATACCACACCTTACCCTCGTTACAAGATAACTGCTGTGTAGGTATTTGTTCAGCATAGCCACGTCTTAACATCTCTTCCAAGTACTTTGCATATTCCAACTTCATGTGCTCATTATTCAAGAGTTTTCTTTGTAAACCAAGTATCTGTTGTTTTATTACAGAGAAGTTGTTAGGCATGGACATATTATCTTTCTTGAAGGGCAGTTTAAAGCTGTAGTGTCCATTTTCCAGTAAGGCATAATCTTCCATAATTTTCATAAACTTTGTCCTCCCTTGAGAAGCCTCTCTCTTCTGTAGCTCGTTCATTGAACTCGTAGTCATATTGGTTTTTTAACATTTCCTCCAGTTTGCATACAGAAATCCTGTTTACCATTGCTGAATGGCATCTGTCTTCCAAGTTCCTGTCATTACATTGTGTAGGACCATTAATGACCCAGCTCAGTGCTGTCCTCATAGCATATGGGCCATCCCCATGGCTACTGATGACTTCCCAAGGTTCCAATATCTTGGGAGCATTGCTTCCTATCAACAAATCCACATCAGCCGCCAGGCGGGGTACACATACTTTTGACAGGTATGGTGCTCGCAGGCATCTTTTCTTGTGTAAGAATTTCTGGAAGTTCATAGAAGCAGTTGGTCCCTAAACCTGCCACCTCCAAACCTGATGCATATGCTGGTACCATCTTTTCTTGTCCCATTGTTTGCAAGAGAAAGTGTGTTCCTCTGCCAGCAATATTAAGCCTTTACATAAGACGTTCTAAACAGAAAGTAGCAGAGCTGCCAGGATCCAAAAAGGCATACGTTTCTATAGTCCGATCCCCTTTAACAGACTTGACTTGTAAAGGTAGAATGGAAAGCAGGCACCGATCCTCTCTGGCCCCTGTATGCCCACAAGTCTTAGGTGATGGTATAGATTTGTGTGTCGCATGCTCTTTCGACTTTAAACCTGATCCCTTTGTGTTTTTCTTGACAATATAAAGCACACTTGGATGATTTTGACCACATGTCATGCAGGTCTGCCGCTTATCACAAGCTCTACTCATATGCCCAGAACATGAGCAGCCAAAGCAAAGCTCTTTCTCCTTTAGAAATTGCATTTTATCCTGGTGCCTTTTCCTTTTAAACTGTTGACAGTCCTCCAGTGGATGAATTTAGGCACAGCACACACAAGTTGTGTTCACTGTTGAGTCCTTCTGTACATTTTTAGAGTCTTTACTGTATCCATAGGTATGATGTTCATGGCAAAGCTGTTTCCCTTTATGCTTTTACTTGGTTGGGACCACAGCCGGTTTGTAGTCTTTAAGCCAGCTGCTGCAGGTTTAATATCTTGAATGTCACCAAATAAAGGATCTGACAAGATTCTGACTTGTTTTTCAATAAACACAACTAAATCTTTAAACAAAGCTCTTATTCTGAATTTTACTGTTTATTGTCCCCTCTAAAAATGAAATGGGATTTTGGCCCTGAGTGTAACGTTCTTCCAGATGGAGTTTATGATCACGTTGCAGGACTCAAACAAATCAGACCTTTAAATGACGTGTTTCACTCCTTGCCAGAGGTGGCGCTGCATCAAAAATTACTAAAAGAAAAGATGAGAGTACCAACAAAGAAGGAAACTGGTTCATCTATTGGTTAATGTGGAAAAACTTGTGTTTCCATCAGAGAGAACATGGCAGTGATCCTAGTGGTCTGGGCTTGATCAGGTTTCTGTCTGAACTTTTACTGAGTTACGTCTAGCTGCGAGGCATTTCTACCATCCAGAGCTGCCTGTCCTGCACATGCTTATGCTTAGGTTGTTCAGGATGTCGTGCACTGAACCCACAATGCACTATGCCCTTTAGTCCACTTCCTGTATTTGGAGCGGACTAAGATTCGGGGTCGTAGGTGGACTGAGTTTGTTGCTTTGATCCAGATCAGTTTGTTTGTGCATGCATGACTCGAAGTGACTTTCCCAGTAAACGGACCAGGACTGTAATCTAAAAGGCTGGCCTGAATGTGACCGCAGTCAGTGCCGTGAGTCTGGGCCATGTTTGGGCCAAACAGTTTTCGTTATCTGGCACAGAGTCTCCACTTTAAGGCCCGTTTATGCTCTGCACCAGTGTTTCTCAATCCAGGTATTTGTTGGTCCCTGCTGTAATGCTTTATTTTCTTCCTCCCTTCCTCCAGGCAGGCAACCTCTGGGGTATGTCATCATCATCATCACCATCATCCCCTCAGTATTATTACTCATTCAAATGGTTGCCTAACTTTTCACATGGATGTGGAGGTGTGGCTGCCCAGGACCGCTGCTCACTTTAGCCTCTTTTCGGTTTTATTGGATAAGGACTTTCATCTTTTCACTCTGATTGTCCAAGTAATAGAAACTTTTTTTAATCCCCTTTTGGGTCTTGTTAAATGTTTTTTCTTGGTTGGCATCTTAGAGTCTCGGTTCAATCAAAAACATGACATTTAATGTCCTTCAGACCACCTCCGTCTACTGTGCTCCTCCGTCGCCTCCACATTTGCTATTGTCTGAAACTGACATCAGAGCTGGGAGGTGAACGCTGCCCTCTGGTGGATGTACCAGCTAACAACCATTTGGGGGACCAACAGGATTGTTGGACATAATGACATGAGAAGTGGACTGTGGACAATGAACATTTAACACTCACGTCCCCCTTTCTGAAAACCTGTTCAGTTGTTCATTGATGTCTGATTTACAACGTTCCCTCGTGTATTCTCACACAGCCACCGTAGGCGGCTTAGGGCTCCTTGAGACTAAAGAAATGTGAATGTATGTAGAGGACGTATGGAAGTCTGAGGGCAGTGTCATTTGGAAAAAAGAAACAGTCATAAATTTATGTACATAAGGAGCAGAATTTAGCCTTTAGACCCATCAAATGTATCAGCTGACAGCACAAAACTAAGAACAGAGATGCTGAGACGGTTCAGGTTTTAAAGGATATCATTTTATTTTGCGTTCTCAACATTGTTACAGTACTAGTTTTACATCAATAGGGTTTTTTCTACTTAAAAACAGAATTCATAATAAAATAAGAGCGCTCCTCTTCCTCTTTGGACTGTGAGAGCGTAAGTCAGAAGCATGTTAACCATAAACGGTAAGAGTTAGCTGTTTGTTGCTAGATCCTATGATAATTCAGTCCTGTCAGAGGCAGGAAGAAGCAGTTCCATGATTATGTAGAGACTGGAGGGCAGCAGGAATGCACCTGCAGCCACAGACATTGAGTAGTAATAATAGTAATATTAATTTACAGACTATTTACATATGTTTATCATTCTTTACCCACCCTGAAAATATGTCCTCCATTTCCAACCTTCTTTACTTGGTTAAGTTACATTAGGTTTAGTATTTACAGCCGCACAGAGCAGCGCGCTGCCACGTGGTTGTTCTGGACAACGGAGGGTCATGCCGGGGTCGAGTGACACACCATAAAAAGAAAAGACACACCAGCAGGCAGAAAGCATCTAAATGTAAACAGTTAAAGAATCAAAGTTTAGGGTTTCGTCAAGCAAACAGCTCGATAGAAAATAGTTAAAAAAAAAGAAACACACAAAAGGTAGGCATCAATGGCATGCAACAAAGCACCGCACATGGAATCTGGACAGTTTTATTAGAAATAACCAATGAACTGAGTAATGCTTGGTCACAGTGGTTCTAGTGGGCTCATCCAGTCTGGTCCCCCCATGAAAGAAATCTCATATGTAATAATACGGTAATTATCACTTTCCTGCAACATAAAGTGCTTATAAATATTATCCTGTGAATCAATACGGCCACAGAATAAACACAACTCGATGACACGTTTAGCAAACAGCATCATTCTAAACTATTTATGAAGTTTGGATCATTTAGGGCCACAAGCTTGATAAATCAGTCATTAACAGTCAAGATTAACCCTTTAAATGCCATCCTGACTTGATGTCCCTGTTGTTTTTTATATATTTATATAAAGAAGTTCCCTGACATATCCATGACTAATTAAACAATTAATCCTGCAGACCCCCACATCTGGTTTATGGACGATAAATCACGCTTCGTGCCTTTTCATGACTAATATTAGCATCATATAATCAAACTGGCATTTAACAGGTTAAAATCCCAATCATTATTTTATACTTGATTGTTTTGATCAGGACTGAAGCTGTCTAGAAGATTTGTGCAGAAAAGCATTTACAGCCAAAATTTTTATCTTTCATGACTTCAAATGCTAGTAAATCATTTATCTGGTCTACATAAAAACTATTATTGCATCAGAATCGATATTTCCACGTGTCAGTGACAGTACATGTAAATATCTCATTTTAATACAAAAAATAACAGTAACATCAAGTCCTTTAAAGGGTTAAAAATCCTCAAACTCAATAAAAATGTCAATCTGTTGAGTTTTTCCTCCAATTTTATTAAGAGGACATTTTTGTCCTTAATGACTTCAGAGGGAAGTAAGACTGGAGGGTCAGAGGCCAGAGGTCTTCTGCTCACTGATATAATTTGGGAAAATGCTGGTTTGAAAATGTTCCTGAAGATAGTCTGTTACATGCAGTTACTTTAGTGGTTTAGGTCCAGTATTTCCAAATCCATGTGGATACTTGCACTTCACTGAAACACTGAGGAGGAAATGACAAAGGACACAGAGGGACGGAAAGACAAATCTAAACAGTATGAAACCAGATGAAAGTCCATCAGATGGAAATCCCTGCTCCAAAACAAAACAACATAAATACTTATTGCACGTATAAAAAAGCAGATTCAGACTAACTTCTACCTCTGATTCAGCTACGTTACACTACAAAATACGCTTCAGCACACCACCCTCTCCATCTCTGCTACTGGACGGCCGACCGCTACAGCCAGCCATCCTATAATATGTCAGAAACATGACTGATATGAAACTGCTTGTTGTGGGAAGAAAATTGAGATAAATGGGGATTAGTGGACAGTGACGTAGAGCTGGATAGTCCTGCAGGATCACTCAGCCAGCTGAGAGCTTTCCCACCGGGAAGAGTCACAATGCAGGATCTCTCATTTCCAGGGAAACTGCCCCCCCCGGTCTGGCACAGCAGACCTGAAACACTCTTTGAGTTTATCGGATCTAAAATAGCTAAAAATGACAAGAGGGTGGGCTAACAGTACTGACGGACATTCAGATAAATCCCTGTGGTTTCCATTTCCCAGAGAAGAGCCGTTTCTTGCTATGCGCACCAGGGGACCCTACAAGCCACCAGGGGGCCCCACGAGCCACCAGGGAACCCCGCAAGTCACCAGGGGACCCTGCAAGCCACCAGGGGGCCCCACGATCCACCAGGGGACCCCGCAAGTCACCAGGGGACCCTGCAAGCCACCAGGGGACCCCGCGATCCACCAGGGGACCCCGCAAGTCACCAGGGGACCCTGCAAGCCACCAGGGGGCCCCGCGATCCACCAGGGGACCCCGCAAGTCACAAGGGGATCCCGCAAGCCACCAGGGGGCCCCGCGAGCCACCAGGGGACCCAGCAAGCCACAAGGGGACCCCACAAGCCACCAGGGGCCCCCGCGAGCCACCAGGGGACCCCGCAAGTCACCAGGGGACCCTGCAAGCCACCAGGGGGCCCCGCGATCCACCAGGGGACCCCGCAAGTCACAAGGGGATCCCGCAAGCCACCAGGGGGCTGAATGTTCTGCCTCATCTGAAGAGACTTAAAGTGACTTGTCTTTATTCCGTATAAAGTTAAAGAAGTTGCAACGATCAGCTGTGTCTGGTGGTTTTGTGAGTTAATTTGGTCAAACTCATCAGGCAATGACGTCTGCAGTGGACAGGTGTCCATCATTCCTATTAGTGAGAATAAACGTAATACACTGGTTTATGATGGGGGATGGGGATGTAACAGCAGGTTTTAGTGAATTTGTTTGTAGTTTATGCTGCTACCTAGCTCAGCTAACCTCAGATAAATGCTAGGTATCTATCTAGGATGTGTTTGCTTCATGAAAACTGACTAAAATAAAATAAACTTCCATAAATGAACTATTTTATAGGCCTTTAATTATTGAATTACTAATAAATATTTGGACTTTTGTTGAGTATTCAAACTACTGTGGCAGTGGATTATTGTAGAATATAGTCTGTTTAGCTTGTGAAGTGTGATAGATTGTGGCATGTTCATGGCTCCATTGTAGTTGGGCAAACTAGGGTCCCCCAAACAGCATCTTGCACAAGGCCTTCACATAGCCAGAAACGGCCCTGGGGAGGAGGAACGGCTCCAAGGTAAAAAGACAGGAGCAGAGGATAAGACTGTGCTGGGGCGTGCACCAACCAGCCCTCAACAGTATGCAGCGGAGTTCTAAGTCAACGGCAACCATTTACAGCAGCATCCAGCCACAACTGCTCCACTAATAAAAACTCTAATTGCTGAACTACGCCCCCTGTATGTGCGAGTATAATACTGAGAGTTTAAACTGATGTAATTTGTTCGGTAATAATCAGAACAGTAACAGCTGATATTATTTTACAAAATATTAAGCACAACATACATTAAGCAGTTTTTGTGACTAAATCAATAAATGCTTGAATAATTGGCACATTTATCACTGCTACCAGAGATATCACAGTGCACCGTGAGCTACTGCTACATTAAATAATCTGCTACTAAAGAGGCTGACAACGTGTGTTCACGCCACACTAAACCAGAGTTTTCTGTCTCTGTTTACTGCTGTTGTGAAATACTTGTTGGATATTTGATCGTGCTCCTTTGTATTTACGTAGAGGAACAGTAGATGTGGTCTTTGTGCATGCTCTTACGTTGGTGTCTGTTGCTCCTAAAGCCCACAGACACCTGTGACTTGAAATTAAATGAAAACACCAGAAAAGAAGCTGGAAAAATAAAAAAGGAAGCGTAGGATCTTGTCTGGCTTCACAGTGTGGCCGTCTTGTCAGCCGAGATCCTTGGAGGAAATATTAAAGTTCAGTCAGGGGCCCTGGGGGCCGCTGTGCTCCCCTCACACCACTGTACTGATGCCGCTGTGCTTGGGCTTGGTGCTGCTGGGGCCCTGAGAAGACGGCGGTGGTGGCGGGCCGTGGAGGTGGGGGCTGTGGGTGGGGTGGCTACTGTGGCCATGCTGCGAGTGTGGGTGAGGTGGGTAGGGAGGCTGCTGGCTTTGGGAGGAGGGTGGGAGGTACTGGTGTGGAGGATGCTGTAGGTGTGCCGGTGGGTGGTAGTGGTGGTGGTGGTGGTAAGGCGGGGGGTTCTGGGTCATGTGACAGTACTGGGTGTGGTGTATAGGGACCGGTGTGTCAGTCTCCACGCGGGCTGTGTGATGCAGGTTGGCGGGGTGCGGGGTGTGGGAGATGAGGGTGGGGTGTGGGCCCTGAGGTGTGGGGCTAGGGGACTTCACCCGCCGGGTCCCAAACAAAGATCCAAGCAGCGAGGAGGAGTTGGGGAGGGACTGGCCGCTGTGGCGGGACGGGCAGTCTCGGCTGGAGGGAGGTCTCCGCCGCATGTGGGGGCTGCTAATGATGGAACCCTGCAAGAGAGAAGACAGTCAGATTGTAGCAAGAAAACAGAGAAACTCGTCATCCAGCAGAGGTCAGTCTGGTCTGATACAGGAAAAACAAAAAAATCCAGCTCACAGCAGCACCTCCCGCTGTACACCTGATCTCTATTCTAACATGACTGCCAGTGTTGCCCAGGGACGGAACTGATTTTTATACCTGGGGCCCAGATTTTATCAGGGGGGCGTTCTAGTAATAAAGGATGCAGTGATAAATATGTTCCTCCCTCCATCACTGCTGTGAAAACTGTGGTCACATCAGGGAGAAATAAAACATCTTACATTAATAATCTGGATCGGTTCTGGTCTGCAGTCTTGTGGTGGTGGTAGACCTGATCCTGGTGCGGTAGTAGCAGGGAGATTGGTTCTGGTCTACTGTCTGGTGGTAGTAGACTGTTTACAGGATATAACCAACTAGCATCCTTGCTAGCCTCCTGTTTAAATGAAAGTGGATCATGCAGCGCTAGCTTAGTCAGCGCTAACGTGGATACTGAGCTTCTCTTTGAGCATCTTTATAGTTTATTTCCCCCCTCAGCTTAAAGCTAATCTAGTGCTAGTATAGAGCTAGTTTAGCACTGCTATGTAGATTCATGCTAACATCAGGTTAACAGCCTCACATAACATCAGTAGTTGTATCTGCACAGGAACTAAATATCTTCTAGAAATGGATGAATCATTAGGGAACATACTGCTTTAGTGATACTGGTGTAGAGATACTGGTGTAGAGATACTGGTGTAGTGATACTGGTGTAGAGATACTGGTGTAGTGATACTGGTGTAGTGATACTGGTGTAGAGATACTGGTGTAGTGATACTGGTGTAGTGATACTGGTGTAGAGATACTGGTGTAGAGATACTG
>JBAFTA010000004.1:1214361-1226162 GCA_036919975.1 Melanotaenia parkinsoni
ATTTAATATAATTTGGAATGAAGCTGTAACATAATAAAATGTAGAAAAAGTGAAGCGCTGTGAATACTTTCCGGATGCACCTTAGTACAGTAATCCAGTCTACTGGAGATGAACCTTTGGAGGAGTTTCTATTGGTCTTACTGGGAGACTAGTAATTCTGTTGGTTTCTGAGCTGGTGAAAAGGTGTCTTGGTGATAGCTTTGTTGTCAGATTAAAGTCCATTAACACTCCAATGTTTCAAACCTAGTCGATGGTTTGAAGAATTCCGAGTCTTAACAACACTTTGTTGCCAGGTTTTGGTTAAAACAAGTCTGTTGCATAAACTATTCTATGCATTAACTAAACTATTGTAAAAATTATATGATTATTAGAAAATGTAAAAATCGTTTTCTACCCCGTGTTGTGTTGGTGGTGGTGTTGGTTTTTTAGCTTTGCCAAACACTGGAAGAGACTGTAGTCAAATGGGACAAAAATCATATTACTGATGATCAAGCATAGAAAAAACAACTTGTCCTGTGTTGTCCTGTACAACTCATGTCTGTTCTTTATTTTTTATTGTTTTTGTTCTTGAGCTAACTTTTAACCAATAACGTTTATTTGGATCATATGAAAGATGGACTGTATTTTTTTTCACCCTTGTAGCCATCATGCAGTCAAGCCCCTGCAGGTAGCCATTAAAAGAAAAGAGTCAGTTTAATGGCTGCATGCCCCTTTACACCAAACAGGAAGCAGGGACAGTTGACATCCAGCTGGTGAACGTTATCCTGCCGAGGTTTATGTGGTGTCCTCCCAGCTGACACAGAGCAAAGACCAGGCAAGAAAACAACCAGAAAATGCTAGATAAACAATCAATGGACATGAATGTCAGAAGAAAACGCAGAGAACTGCAGGAAAACTTTTTCGAATAATTTAAAAGGAAAAAAAAGTTATCAGTGACCAGTGCAGGCTTCTTTTCTTCAATCTTCCATTCACAGCAAACATCATGCAGTAAAGCTGCCAGATTTTCTTCTTTGTGTTCCTCGTTGAAAGCTCTGGTCTGGAGAACAGAGTTTTTCATGCTCCAGTCAGCATCAGCATGGTGTGCTGTGACTGTAATGTATGTTTGAGTAGCACAAGACAGAAACTCAGGAATACATCAATGTTGCTTTCATGAAGTGCTGGATACATGAAGAGAAATCCTATTAGTCCTGTTATTTATGGCTTACCTAAAGTGCATAAATGTTTGGAAAATCCTCCTCTTCACCTTCTCGTGGCATGTATTGGCAGCATGACAGAAATCCTAGAAACAGCCACAACACAAACCCTCAGTCTGTGAACTTTTTTGTAAAAAAAAGACTGTCTTTGCCCTAGAGCTGGGAAATATGGCCTAAAAATAATTTTTTTTATAATCAAATCCGATTTTCGATTTTAACAGATTTTTTTCTTTTCTTTTACAAAGCATAAATAAACTTATTAAAAACATTTATTTGTTTATATAGATGAATGCCAGCAACAATAAAGCATATAATGTCGTAGCTTTTCCACCATATAAACCACTTTATATCTTACATAGAAATATACAACACAGTGCATCCGTGATCTCTTTCCATCTGGATCCTTATACAGGAACCACTGCAGGAATAATTCCCTGATGAAGGTTGTCTCTTAACGAGGGTTTGCAGCATTTCTCACCGCAGTTATACGTACAGCTAAATCCCAGGCGTGAGTGAAGGACCACTTCACTGAAAATCTGTCAGACAAACACCGTTCTGGTGTGGAGGGAGGGCGACGTCTGCTGCTAACTCGATTAATCGCCCAGCCCTACTTTGCCCTACCTTCTTTCCTTGGTGACACTGTGGATATACTTAACAAAATTAAAGTGTTGAAGTATGAACAGCAGGAAATTCTTGTCACTTGATGTACGGAGCCTGTATACATACATTGCCATGCAGTAGGCCTTGATGCTCTAACCCACTATCTTAACTGTTAGTGCTCTTGACCTGACCTTGTCAGAAATCAATAAACCTTTTAAATACGGTAACTCTTTATTTGTACAAACTCAAGGTACATCTATGGGTAATGCATGTGCTCCTTCCAATGCTTGCTTAGTGATGGGTCTGTGGGAAGAAAATTTATTTCCAATCTTGTACGTAATATTTTTTCCCAAAAAAGTCTTGTGGTAGAGATATATTATAGCATCCAGGATATTTTGAGAGGTGATTTAAAAAAAACTGTTTGAATTTCTGAAACACAATTAATTCCTCAACCAGCTCTTTATCATTTACAACGGAGTGTAATGAGACCTCTATTCATTTCCTTGATCTTACACTTTACAAAGGTCTCAATAATACAATTGGAACTACTGTCTTTGGTAAACCTTTGCGTAGAAATACACTACTGAGAGCTGAAAGTAATCCCCCGAACGCCTCATTCAGAATATCCCTACTGGTCAGTTGTTGAGATGCAGAAACTGTACCATGACAGAGTTTTGAGTCTAAAGCTGCTGAAATGTCAGTCAGGTTATTCTACATCTATGAACCTCAGCCTATCACAGAGCCAGATTTGTCCATTCAGACACTAAAAACTATGGAAAACTACGTGCTGGCATCCAAACCAACCCACAGGATTTTGTTTTATTGTGATCACTGTGCTCTGTGTTCCACTTCATCAGAAGTTCTTCATTCATCCATGTACAGATAACAAACACCCCATTAAAACCTTTATAAACTGTAGTAGCACACATGTGGTGTATCTACTGAAATGTCCCTATGGTTTATGTCTAGCAGACTAAAAGAGCTCTAAAAACTCCCATAAGACTGCCGTACGCACACAAAATATGGACAATGTGATTGTCTGGCATTATGCACAAGCCGACCATGATTCTGCATCCATAAAGTTCTAACCCACCTTCTAGAGGAAGAGACATTATTAAGCTTTTATTTCGCGATTCACGCTGGGTTTATACTCAACACAGTGGAACCCTTTGGTATTATTAAACAACTGAAGCGGTCGTGTTTTCGTTGCTAGATTTTTGTGTTAATCTCATTGATGTGGCTGAAGTGAAAATGTTTTAGGTGTTGTTTTGCACATGATCTTTGGCTATCTTTTGTGATATTTTATGCTCCTTTTTATTGTATGAAAGTTGTTGGGTGAGCATATAGTGAACACATAGGTAAGCCCCACCATACTCTGCTTTGACCAATGGGCTTTTGACATGGCTGTACTCCACTTCTAATCCACTCTGTTCACTGGCATTGGACTATAATTGTCTGCCCGTTTACTGTGTTTACTTGTGACTAATGAAGACAAGGTGTCGAAACGTTAGTCCCCTAGTTTGCACAATAAAGCTGTAAATCCATCAGTAAGCTCCAGCTCTTTCTCTTTTTTTCTTGCAAGTTTGATGTCCTTCAGCTGTGTGAAGCACCTGATACAGTCGTTATGTTCTTGGAAGAAGCACAGAATGCCTTGATTTCATAAAAATCTCAGGTATTTGCATTTGTTGAATTATATAATATTTCAAATTAGACTTACCAAAGGTTTGTTATTAATATAAGCAGACCTCATAAATTAGTGCGTTGTATTTGTGACGCAAAGGAGTGTTGTATGTGTAAAAGAAAAAATCATAAATGGCCATAAAGGCCCTCTCACCTCTGGCGTCGCACCGGCATCGCCTGGCGATCTCCTGCCACAACGCTCTCACCCACAAGGAGAAAAGTCAGACATTGAGGAGCCACCACTGCTGAGCACTAACTTTTGATTTCACCTGTCTCTAGCTTGAACTTACAGCAAACAACAGTTTTCACTGGATATCATCACCAGGTTGTTTCCTGCTGTCTGACCCAGTTTGGACCTGGTTGTGTCCGAAAGATTAGAGAACTGGGTCTTCAAATAAAAAACATGACTTCCTGCCGCCAGGGGGCGTGACTACTTCATAATCCAATTATTGATTATGTGCTTAGGATGGGACTGGCATCATATCTGTGAATTATTTTGCAGGTGTCTTGTTTTATGTGGAAGTTATATCAATTTAACATTTCTTGGCGAGAAATCCAACTTTAAGGCCCCGACGCCACTATGCCCTTACTCCGTTCGGAAAGTTTTTGATAACTTTTAATCATCCATGCCTTCTGAACAGTCTGACCAATTTTGATGGCAGTATGATAAAATGTCTAGGATAGTGGTCGGCAACTAGCAGCCCACTGCCAGTTATATCTGGCCATCAGAGTACATTAATTAAAAACAAAAGAAACAGATTGCAAGAGTTATGTCTTAGTTGTGCAGAGACATGGTGTTGTTTGCAGCCTGTGGTAAAAGCACAGCGTGGCCTCTTTAAGAGATGGAGAGGAGAGACCAAGCGGCAACCTCCGGCGGTAAAATGTGAAGCCTATGGGGAAGTGCAATCCACTGGGGCAGTCTTCAACACAGAGCAAAGCCCCATAGACTCTCATGTTAAAAAGGCCAACTTCATGATTTCTGTCATAAAACCAGACGTTGACAAATGAAGTTAAACAGCCAATATTGATGGAGAAATTGATAAAACTGATAATCTAGTAAAAAACACAAAGGTCAGTTTATGTCCCCTTTTCTCTGGCCAGTACTCCTGCCTGGCCCCCCTTCAGAACTTTTCTAGACCCGCCCCTGCATAGCTCATGTATAAACCCTGTCTACCACCTGACAGCTACTGGTTAAAGAAGGTCCTGCCAAAACAGTACTTTGGGGTAAATATGTACTGGTAGGAACTATGAACTGTTAGTTTCCTCCTTCTCAGCTGAACCATACACACACGCTACAAGAGAGAAAAGCCGATCAGCTGATCGTCAGCCATCATGGGAGGAGAGGAGGAGTCACATTGTGCTGCAGACACAGAGGAGGTCGGAGAGAAACTAGACCAGCCACGTTCGTGCACAACGCAGGACAAGAAAGAAGAAAGTGCCGGTGTGGAACCCTCTCACTGTGAAAAGCGTGGCTGTTATACACCATCATCCTCTATGGGGGCGACGCCCATGTGTTGTTTCATCAATGTTCTTCAAATTTTGGTTCACCGGGGATGTCTCACAGAGGGCATGGTGGGAGGGTTTAGTGTGATGTGGGTGTGTGAAAGGGACTGCTTGTGGGTACACAGCGGGGGGGGCTGTGAGTGAGGGGTTATGGGGTGGATAGATAGGTGTAACCGATGGAGGAGGGGGGTGGTGCTGGTGGTGGAGGGAGTGTAGGATGGGAGAGTGGTCGATGGTGCCCTGGTTCCCGGGGTGTGCGGCTGGAACATTGGGTGGGTGGTTGGTTGTCTGGGGGGGCTTGGTCCTCCTGGGCATGGTGCGGGCCCTCTACCTTGAGGGAGGGAGGGGGTGGGGCTCTGGGCTCTTGGGGTTCGGGGCCCTTCGTTCTGGCCATCCTTGGAGTTTTTGAGCATGTCCAGGCCCCCAAAAAGGCAAATAATTTGGGAGAAGAATAATAAACTCTTGCATTGCAAAGACCTTCGCACCGCCGTCAGTGTTCGGGCCTAATGAGTCATCAGTACCTCACATACTGGCAGGATGAGAACAATGAGGGCAAACTTTATCAATAAAGTAAAAAATATGCAAACTGCAGTTGAGACATGTGACTGAGTCGTGCACATGAAGCAAAGTAGCCAGTTAGCACAGTCTTGTTTGTGGGAGCACACCTTCCAGCTCACCTCGGTCCACGCTGCATTCAGACTCATCAGTAAAACACTGGGACACACAGATGTTTGGAGGGACTTAAGACACTTTCTTCTTCCTCTCTGAGCTTTCTGAAGACAGTTTTTATAAATTAAGCACAGGATGCTGCAGACTCTTTGCTTTAAATGATCATTTCCTGAGCTTTAAAGGATTGGGGGTGAAGCTGAGTGCAGCAAAGTAAAATATAAAGAAATGCTTTCAAAGTAAAATCATTTCAGGCCTTTCTGGGTTTTTATGCTACCATATGCAGAATGGGATTAGCATAGTTACACTGTGACGCCATTACAGTGGATATTACATTAAGAAAATATTGCATGCAGAAAATGGCCAAATCTAATCTTGAAACCATGTAAAAAAACTTTTTGATGTAGCTGGTTTTGATTACAGCAACGTCATGTTTTCACCAGGAACTCACACAGAGAAGCATCATCGGCTCTGCTGTGTGAAATGCTTTCTGGCATCAAAATGTATAAAAGTTATTGTAATTCCTGTTTTCTTCTTCTTCTTTCTGTCTTCTTGTCAACAGAAATTAGGTTTATGTCCTCAAAGTTGAAACGACTTCACTGTGTCATGAATATGAAGAATATGGAAATGCTTTACTCTGTATGAAAGCCAACAAAGGTTTACTGAGTTGAAAAACAAAAGCTTCTCTTCAAAGGGCATGAAGTTTGATGTGTTTGCTGGAGTGTTCATGCATATATGTGGATAAAAGCAGCAGAGTGAGACGGCTTTGGGGCTGATGGGGAGGTTTAATGGGCTCCTGGTTCTCTGTAGTAATAACCAGCAGCAGCTTTTTTAACGAAGTTTCTCTGCAGACTCCATCACTGCTGCAGGTTTGCTGTTAGGAAGAGATTTGACTCTCAGTGGGACAGTTTGGCCATGAATGGCAGTGATGGTTGACCTTATCCTTTCA
The DNA here is from genome assembly GCA_036919975.1 of Melanotaenia parkinsoni. Lineage (NCBI taxonomy): Eukaryota > Metazoa > Chordata > Actinopteri > Atheriniformes > Melanotaeniidae > Melanotaenia > Melanotaenia parkinsoni. The sequence goes on from JBAFTA010000004.1 coordinate 1,220,953, forward strand.
AGCATTTCTCTGTTTTTAAATCATGTAATCATTTTAGAAGTGTGACATACACTTATTGTCCAATTTATCAGCTCCATTTGTTCAATTTGCAACCAGCCAATCACACGGCAGCATGTAGTCATGGAGACGTGGTGAAGACGACTTACTGGAGTTCAAGCTGAGCATCAGAATGAAGAAGAAAGAGGATTTAAGAAACTTTGAATGTGGCATGGTTGCTAGTCTGAGTGTTTACTGGGATTCCAACCCAAACCATCTCCAGGATTTCCAGAAAATGGTCTGAAGAAGAGAAAATATCCAGAGCAGCAGTTGTCTGGACCAGGATGCAGCAGAAGACACACCGGGTTCCTCCTGCCAGCTAAGCACAGGAAACTGAGGCTACAATTCACACACACTCACCAACACTGGACAATAGAAGAGTCGTAGGAACATCCTCGGAACAGTCGTAGGAACAGTTGTAGGAACATTCCTCGGAAGAGTTCCAGGAACAGTCGTAGGAACATTCCCAGAAACAGTCCCAGGAGCAGTTATAGGAACAGTCAAAGGAACACTCCTAGAAACAGTCCCAGGAACAGTCATAGGAACAGTCGTGGGAACATTCCTAGAAACAGTCCTTGGAACAGTCATAGGAACGGTCAAAGGAACATTCCTAGAAACAGTCCCAGTGACAGTCATGGGAACAGTCGTAGGAACATCCTCAGACCAGTTCCAGAAACAGTCATAGGAACAGTCGTGGGAACATTCCTAGAAACAGTCCCAGGAACAATCATAGGAACATCCTCGGAACAGATCCAGGAACAGTCGTAGAAACAGTCTTAGGAACATTCCTAGAAACAGTCCCAGGAACAGTCCTTGGAACAGTCATATGAACAGTTGTCCAAACATGCCTCGGAATAGTTCCAGGAACAGTCATAGGAAAAGTTGTGGAAACATTCCTAGAAACAGTCCCAGGAACAGTCATAGGAACATCCCTAGAAACAGTCCTTGGAACAGTCATAGGAACATTCCTCAGAACATTTCAAGGAACAGTCATTGGAACAGTCGTAGGAACATTCCTAGAAACAGTCCCAGGAACAGTTATAGGAACAGTTGTAGGAACATCCTCGGAACAGTTCCAGGAACAGTCCTTGGAACAGTCATAGGAACAGTTGTAGGAATATACCTCGGAACAGTTCCAGGAACAGTCATAGGAACAGCCGTGGGAACATTCCTAGAAACAGTTCCAGGAACAGTCATAGGACTGATAAACTAAAAGGATATAAAAAAAAGTTTAACTTATAACCAGAAGAGATTAACAGAACTGTTTTATTCACACTTCATTAGATGCAAATTTGAGATTTGGGGACTACATGTTAATTCGTAGGGGATTAAAAACTGCTGGAGTCTGAGGTCTGGCTTTCTGGTCTGGCAGAACATATCAACCCTACTTCAGGGAGGACCATATATCCTTCCATATGTCATGATCTGCGGGTTCTAGTTGTGTTACTGGTTTAATTCTTGTTTGTTCTGCTGCGGTCTGTTCTGCTGTTTTCAGGTTAATAACAGCATGACCTGATCCACACAGCGGCTGAAAGTCTTTATTTAAAGTCTTTTTAGTTACATGGTACTACACCAGAATTGGAAAAGGGGGGCTTTCATTGTTCCTGGTACTTTTTGTAGTATCACCTCAAACATATTTTGTTATTGTTTGGAAAACAAAAAAGGAAAGGTTTGAGTCCATTAAGCAGGCCTGGCTGCAGCGTGTCATGGAGAAACAGTCATCCTTGTTGCTGGGCTGTCGCAGCCTGCATGTTGCCTGTCAAACTTCTAACTTTTCACATCTAGGCGCGGTGCAGATGGCTTTACTGTTAGTTCACAAGCGTGTTGAATGGTTCTTCAGTATGATAATAATTTTGCAGTCTACCATATGCTTCTGTCTGACAGCTTCCTGTATTCAGTGCATGCTTCTGTCTGTAGCTCAGCAGACTCGGGATTTACTGCACAGCTGCTGTAAATCCATCAGCAGTGTGTTTGTTGATGTGTGCATATCTGCATGTGTCTTGGCTGTAGATCCTGGTGTTTCAGCTAAAGTCCTGCTGCAGGACTGCTGCACTGCCGGCCAGAGATGGGCCAGAGAAAACCACCACTGCAGCCACATGCCTGAGCTGAATGACAAGCATTCTGTTTGCAGGTAAGTCACATGTTCAGCTGCCATGAAATAAAGTATAATATGTGGTTATTTAAATGAATATCTTTTCATTGGTATTAAGGAGTAGTGTGTTCTCCCATCCACCATCTTTCTTTGTAAAGCACTAAAAACTACAAGGAGGCTGATCAAAGTTTATAAAAAGTGGAATTCCAGGATTACAGAGCAGTCACAAGTTGTAGGATGTGAATGTAGGAGTAGAGTAGAGTTCCTTCCAGTAATGAATATTATTATTTTTAAAATGATACTCCATACAACTCCGTTTTACGGTTTTTAATGATTGGTTAGGAAATCATTTCTTTTTTCCCACACGTTTTTATATATCTTACAAAATGAAGCATTTTCGTATTAAAAGAAACATTCACAAATTTATTTAAACTGCATTTTTCACTACATCAGATACACGTTTAAAAAAATTACCTTTTTTTCAAACCTCCTTCACACTGATGTGTGAGCCTGACACATTTTTCGATCATAATTTCTGTAAGTGGGATTTACAGAGAAAGAAGAAAAATAAATTTACCGCAGAGCAGTGCTGCAGACGGATAAAAACCGTCAAAAGATTAAAATTTTAATCTGATTATTCACAGCTTAGACATGAATTAATCGTGATTAATCACGATTCGCGACTATGCCTGAAATCTGCTTGTTATTACTGTATTGCATGTTTTTATCGGCTTTATTTGTTTAAGGTTTATCTAATCTAATCTAAGCCGATGTTCACACAATAGTTAATATGACATAAAACCAAGACCTTAAGTCGCCTACAGAGCTGAAGTATAAACCCGGTCTACCACCAGCCAGCTGCTGTGTTAGAGAAGCTCCTGCTCTGGTTTGTATGTCAGAACCTGCTCATAACTTCTCTCACCACATTCATGGCCGCTAAATAATCAGACCTGTGTCTCCAACACACAGCAGCAATGTGCTGATCTATCTTCATTGATGTGTGCATGGCTGCCTGATGACTAGCAGATTTACAGCTGTTTCACTAGCAAACCTCATTAATACTGAGAAGTTATCAGAAATAAAGGTAAACAATATCCAGCTGAAACAGGCTGCTGTTATCAACATATTTCATTCAGTGTGAACCATGAACCACTAGTTTCCTCCTTCTCAGCCGAGTGATAAACACCAGAGAGACAATGCTAGCGTCAGAGAAGCCGATCAGCTGATCATGGTTAATAACTGGAGAGGGAGGAGGAGGCTGGGCAGACACAAAGACGACCGGAACTGTGACAATTCTGGAAAACTACAAAAAGTTTTATTTAATGTAGGAAAAGTGCGGCTGTTGAACCCTCTCACCAGTAAAAGTGCTGGTTTTAAAACGCGCTCACCCCACCACAGGTGTGACGCCCTTAAATCCGCCGCCAGCTGATCTTATTCCAGCAGATCATCACCGCCATAAATGACGGATGCCGCGCATGCAGTAATTGTGTTAAAATTTGAATGCAATCAATTAATTATAGCTGTCAACGCGTTATTTTTAACAGCCCTAAAAAAATCATTTTCTTTTATCATGTACTCAAGTCAGTCAACATGGAACTCAGAAAAAAATAGTCCAGCTTTCCTGCTACTGTTACTTCAACAAACATTTGTTTAGACCAAAAAATAATAAAATAATAAAAAAAACACCATCTCCAACACACTTACAGTGGAACACTGTGTGGGAAAACCTTGATGTCTAGTCCAGGAATCATCTTCATTCCTGCATCTGGCTGTTACAGGCATGATGGAAGAACCTTCTCATGTGTCCGGTCCATCCCTGCACATACCCTGCTTCCTTTCTGCCTAAATTATTTAAGGATTCAGGTTCACAGATAGACCTGATCATTGACAACCCTGTCCTGAGTTTCTTTCAGTTGTCTAGCCGTAGTGTTGTCAACACTCAATCAGCGTAGACCAAGAAAAGATGCATTTTTCCCACAGGAAGATGCCATTAAACTCACCACTAAATCTCTGCTGAGATTTGGCTGGTGTGTTTTCAGTTAAACATACATGTTTGCACACGTGATCGCTTAGATTGTAATCACTATTCTTTTAGTGTGCAATCTGACTCTAGCTAATCGTGTGATCAGACTTTAGTTTAGCATGCGATCATACTCTAGCTTCAGGTGTGATTATATTCTAACTTAATGTATAATCAGTATTGGGGCAGACATGTGGTCATATTCTAGCTTAGTGTGTGTTCATATTTTAATCTAGCTTGTGATAATGTTCTGGGGCGTGTGATCATATTCTAGTTTAGCATGTGATCATATTCTGGCTTAGCATGTGATTGTGTTCTGGGGCATGTGATCATATTGTAGCTTAGCGTGTGATCATATTCTAGCTTAGTTTGTGATCATATTCTAGCTTAGCATGTGATCATGTTCTGGGGCATGTGATCATATTCTAGCTTAGTGTGTGAGCATATTCTGGGGCGTGTGATCATATTCTAGCTTATTGTGTGATCATATTCCAGCTTAGTGTGTGATCATATTCTGGGGCGTGTGATCATATTCTAGCTTAGTATGTGATCATATTCTGGGGCGTGTGATCAGACTCTAGCTTATCTTGTGATCATGTTCTGGGGCGTGTGATCATATTCTAGTTTAGCATGTGATCATATTCTGGCTTAGCATGTGATCGTGTTCTGGGGCGTGTGATCATATTCTAGCTTAGTTTGTGATCATATTCTAGCTTAGCATGTGATGATATTCTAGTTTAGCGTGTGATCATATTCTGTGGCGTGTGATCATATTCTAGCTTAGAGTGTGATCTTATTCTAGCTTAGCATGCGATCATATTCTAGTTTAGCGTGTGATCATATTCTGTGGTGTGTGATCATATTCTAGCTTAGAGTGTGATCATATTCTAGCTTAGCATGTGATCAGACTCTAGCTACGCGTGTAATCATATTCTGGGGCATGTGATCATATTCTAGCTTAGTGTGTGATCATGTTCTGGTGCGTGTGATCATATTTTAGCTTAGTCTGTGAGCATATTTTAGCTTAGCGTGTGAGCATATTCTGGGGCGTGTGATCATATT
>JBAFTA010000004.1:1254339-1264543 GCA_036919975.1 Melanotaenia parkinsoni
GTTCGAACACTCCACGAACGCTTCATGGTTCGAACGCTCCATGAACTCTCCACGGCTCGAACGCTCCACGGTTCGAATGCTCTACGGCTCGAACACTCCACGGTTCGAACGCTCCACGGTTCAAACTCTCCACGGCTGGAACGCTCCACGGTTCGTACATTCCACGGCTCGAACTCTCCAGGTTTCAAAGCTCCACGGCTCGAACTCTCTACGGTTTCAAAGCTCCACGGCTCGAACGCTCCACGGGTCAAACACTCCACGGCTTGAACACTCCACGGTTTCAAAGCTCTACGGTTCAAACACTCCACGGCGGGAACGCTCCACGGTTTGAACCCTCCACGGTTCGAACTCTCCACGGTTCGAACGCTCTACGGCTCGAACTCTCCACGGTTCGAACTCTCCACGGTTCGAACTGTCCACGATTCGAACGCTTTACAGCTCGAACGCTCTACGGCTCGAACGCTCCACGGCTTGAACGCTCCACGGCTCGAACTCTCCACGGTTTCAAAGCTCTACGGCTCGAACACTCCACGGTTCGAACGCTCCACGGTTCGAACTCTCCACGGCTGGAACGTTCCACGGTTTGAACCCTCCACGGTTCCAACTCTCCACGGTTCGAACGCTCTACGGCTCGAACTTTCCACGGTTCGAACTGTCCACGGTTCGAACGCTCTACGGCTCGAACGCTCTACGGCTCGAACGCTCCACGGCTCGAACGCTCCACGGCTCAAACTCTCCACAGCCTTCCTGCTCCAGGAAAACGCCAAATTGTACCTGAAGTGGAACGAACTGCAATCAAGATGGAGATGCAACAATATACGGATTCATGGCATCCTCGAAGGAGCGGAGAAGAACGACACTAGAGGCTTCATAACGGAGCTGATCAAAACCGAAATCAAAAATTCAAGCGGCATGGATTTACACATCGACGGGGCATGGTTACTGGTGGCTAAAGCCAAAGACAACCTCGCCTCCCTGACAGCGATTGTGGTGTGCTTCTCGGACTACAAGGTGAAGCAGTAAGTGATAAGGCAAGCCTGGAAACAGAAGACTACAAGGGACGGGTTATCTACTTTAACCAAGATTACATATCAGAGATTCAAAAGAAGAGTAAAAGTAAGGGAGGTAAAAAATGTAACGGTGCAGAACTTTTGGAAGACACATGTTCCTCTTTGTGTTTTATTGGACTGGTTTGGTTTTATGGAGATCTGCAATTCTTGTGTTTGGTTGTGTTGTGGGATTTTTTTTCTACTTTCTATATTTTTTTTAATCATGGAGGTCAGCTTGTGGGTCTAAGCTGAAACCAATATGAGCAAGTTAAACTTTGTTTAACACAATGTACATGAATCATCACATTGAGAGAAAGAAGATACTGAACCAACTGAAAATGTTAAAATGTTATAGGTTTGCTACCAAAAAACGCATTTAACAGAGACTGAGCAAAGGAAGTTAAGAAGGAAAAGGGTTAACCAGGTGCCTCATATGGCAAAAGAAGAGGAGTGACAATATTAAAGGTACACCATTTCAGGTTGAAAAAGAAATTAAGGATGGCTTGTGGCGGTATATAATGATTGTAGGATCTATAGGAGGCTTAGCTAAATGAATACACTCTGAATGAGGGAAAATAGGCATTTTTTAGAGAATTGACCAAAGAAATAACTAGCGGTGCAAAGGGGATGGTCCTAATCAGCTTTCCTCCAGATCAGGTACAAAAAAATACAATTTATTAACCAATATTACTAAAGCTCCTGGTCTTAGTGACATATGGAGCAACTGCTGAGGAGAGATTATAGATTCTGTTCAAACCCACACAATGAAATGTGGTAGAGAACACATAAGTGACCATGCACATATATCTGGGTAATGAACCCCTTTTCAGATGTTGGAGAATGAATGTATCGATTCTTTCCAGTGAGACTGTAGTGAAGAGAATAAAGCAAAATTACTTACTTTCAGTTAAATGATAATGGTGAAACATTACCATCAGCATTGTGGGATGGAGGGAAAGCTGGGATTCAAGGAAAGATCATCTAGACTCAACAAAGCTGGACAACAAAAACAGGAGGAGCTGGAAGAGTTGGTCAATGAATTGGAAAAGGAACATAAAAGAACAGCAGAGAAATCTACATTTAATGAGTTAAAAGCAACTGGAGATGAACTGGAGATCCCTGTTTGTGGATTAATTATTGCCGCTTTTAAACAACCATTAAAATCAATACCAGCACTGAAAAAGAACATGAAAACTCAGGTGACTGTCCAGCAGAGTTGATGTGACAGCTTAAAAATTCAGGTTAAAAATGCTTAAAAAGTGTTTCATGAATAGTTGGAAAGTATTTAATGGTGAAATTACAAGAGTTAAATGAAGTAATATTTCATAATTTGTTTTTCATGATTGTTACAAAAGCAAAAACACTATGTATAATATTAACTAGTTTAATGAGTTTCATGACTGCATGATCGATTGCTCTTGACCAGCAAAAGGTTGTGATGAGGTGGGTTATTGGTTTTGGTGGGATGAAGACGCCGGCTGCGTCTCCGTCTATAACCATGTAACCATGTACCTCTCCCAATCTGACAGAGCAGAGGGTGTAACATTGACAGCGAATGTGGACTTTAAATGGTCTGACAAGGGATTCAGATACTCGGGTGTGATTATTACTCCGAATACTTCACAGTTATTTAACACAAATTCTAGGACGCTGATGCATCAGATTAAGAAGGATCTGGATAGATGAGAGACCTAACCTCTGAATGTCATCGGGAGGGTAGAAGTTATTAGAACAAACATTTTGCCAAGTCTGCTGTTTCTGTTTTAATCTTTTAAATAATATAAACAGCTCTATCGTTAAAATGTTAGATTAAACTCTGTCTGACTTCTTTTGGCAAAACAAGAAAACAAGAATCAAATATAAAACACTTTTATCAGCCAAGAACAAGGCTGGTGTAAACCATCTGATCTAAGGAACTGTTACTGGCGGCCCAACTTAGAGCTCTTTTATTCTGAATAGCCAAGGAAAAAGATGCAGTGTGAGTGGAAATGGAGGATGCCCAAGGATATCCTTCGAACTGCCCTTTACACCAGAAACAGTACAAAGAGGTCAGTCTTGTGAAGATATGGTCAGTCATACAAAGGAAATTAAATCTATAACACTCCATGAGCAAAGCTACAGAAACTGCAAAAAATCCGGATTTTGTACTATGTGTCATGGAGAGACGTTTTGAGAAATGGATGAACAATGAATTCATATTTATTGCCCATAAAAAACTCAAAAAGCACTGCAACGTGGATCCACTGTTAAAAGCAGGGATGTAAAAGAAAAATTGGGACTCGGAAGCACAGGTTATCATAACTGATGAGGACGCGGAGGAAACACCTGACCAACAGCCCTCGTGGAGAGAGCTTGAGTGGAAGATGTATTAGCCTATTTTATTTTTATTGTTTTTGTGTATTTGATGAGGATAATCCACATTAATGAACACTCTGTCCATTTTCATGACATTGTGTAAATATGCCAGATTTAGCTAGAAGCTACTTTCCATCCGTAGTCCTCAAGCATTTAAAAACAACTTGACAAACAATAACAAATAGCCTTTACATTATAAACACAACAACAGACGTGCAATACTTACATTAAATCTCACCTAGGTTGACACTTTTGGGTGGTTTTGAACCATTTTTAAGCTCTTTTCGAAAAGCAGTAAAGGTAGAACTCTCTCGTACAGCTATTAGAAGATTATTCCAATAACTCCAGAAGCAGATCTGGTCCTAAGTCCTATAAATTCATCCAGGGCAGAAGGGGCTAGGCCATGAAGAGATTTATAAATGAGGCAAGCATATTTAAAATTTCTCAGTGGTGGGTTGAATTTGGCGTTTTTGCAAACAGTGGTGCCTGCAAATGACTACTATAAAACAATATTCAATATGAGACAGAATCATGCACTTAAGGTATGATTTTGTAGCATTATTTGAGATAAAAGGCCTGATTTGTTTAAAGTTTTAAATATTACATTTTAGTGTTGACAACATTTTTAACATGTTTTTTGAAGGTAAGATTCAAGTCCAAAAGGTACTTAAACTGGGATACCATTTCAAGTGTCTCTCCACCAATAGACACCTTAAGGTTGTTCCGCTATACTGGTCTTTTTTGTAAATGTTATGATTTTTTTTTTTTTTTGGTGTGTGGGTGTGTGTGTGTGTGTGTGTGTGTTAAGCATAAGACAGCCAATCTTACCACTTCTTTAAACCACTGGTCAGTTACGATGAGATGATATCAGCTGTAGAATCATGAGTGTAAATGACTGCATCATCTGCATACATTTACATGTTAAGCTCCTGACATACATCGGGGGGGGGGGGGTCATGTATGTGTAATGAAAATAATAATGGCCCAAGGATCGACCCCTTTGGGACACCTACAGGACAACTGAGAAATAGAGATTTAACCCTGTCAACTGTTACACATTGTTTTCTGTTTGAAATGTAGGACTGGAACCTTGAACAACACCATCAGAAAAATTTAAGTTTGTCAGTTTAGGACTTGGTTAAGGAACACATAGGTATGCTTATCTATCAAACACTTAACCTTTTCAGTAAGCAGTTAGCTGATTCGGTTGAGTGGTGTGTACGAAATCCACTGCATTTGATATAATGGTGCCCTTTATCAAGGTGTTTGATCAATTGATTTCCAACCCATTTTTCACCTACTTTGGTAATAATTGGGAGTATGCTGATTGGCCTATAATTGGCTTCTTGAGTTTTACAGTCAGATTTTAAAATGGGTGTCACAGAGGCAACTTTCTGAGCTGATGGACTGTTAACTGATAAATTAACCAAGTGGGTGATGGGTTGTATTAATGCATTTGCATGTGATTTAAAAGAAAATGTATAAATATTATATACATCTTTGGCTTTTGGGCATATAAGACCCTTATTCATTTTAAATACTTATTTTTTCCTGCTGAAAAATGGGTTGGTCATGGTTAGGTAAACAAGGTACGACAGAGGATGGAGTAAACTGTTTTATTATACTGATCACACTGTTTAAAATGTAATTGTTAAAATTATTAACAATTTCATTTCCTCAAAATAAAGTAAAACAACACCTATATGCTGGAGGAACTGTGGGTTGGTTGGTATATTTTGGGATTGTCCAAAAGTTATAGATTTCTAGAAAGGTGACCAACAAGAGATAGAAAGAGTCCTACATGTTGATTTACACTGTGATTGAACTTTGGTCGTACTGACGATTCTACCTACAGGGAGATTACAGTCTCCCGGTTTGAAACCACAACCCCTGAGTATCATCCAGTGGAAGAACAAAGTAAAAAAGTTTTTTTTTACTTTGTTCTTCCACTGGATGATACTACAGCTGAAGCCTGAGCATTTGGGAAAAGATGGAAATCAATAACACAGATGATAGAGCTCTAGACCTCCGACTTGGACCAGGATGTTAGTTTAGCTGTACTGCGGACTTTGTTCAGGAGTTGCATGTATATATATTGCATGTGCACGAGTAAGAGGGTGTATGTATGCACATTGTGTAGATGCAAATTGTGTGTTTTGGACCGGATGTATCTGACAAAAGGGAAGGGAGAGAATTAATGAGCATCTCCATGTCACTTGCCACTGCTTGGTACTTTTTTTTACTTTTGCTGAGAGTATTTAAAGCCTGTAATGGAGCTCATTGTGTGTTGAACAGTAAAAAGGACAAAATTCTTTATTAATCTAAACATAATTATGCTGTGTAACAGCTGTTAGATAAGAAAAAATGTGGGTTTAATATGACATAATGGAACATTTTTGTCCCAAAACACATGGCAGTAAAACCAAAAGTGCCTTCAGGAATTAAATTAAATGCTTTTAAATTCTTTCTATGTTTGAGCAGGACTGAAATTGTTGAAGAAATTTATACAAAAAAATATGAATTTGTAAAGTTTTACATCAGTTTTTGGGAATTGGTTATTAGTGGTGTGTGTTTGTGTGTGTGTTAGGGTGGGGGGCGGCACCAGGAGGCAGCTGTGCTTTAGGTGATCAGCACCCCCCAGCAGGGTGGGAACCATTGCAGTCAGACCCTAAAGACATCAGGGTCTTTTTCCTTTGCTGTTTCCTGTTTGAACATGGCAGTGGAAATAATGTTGGCCACCCCGCTGGTGAAAGGACTTTCTGCACCGCTGACAATAAACAAACGCTGGAAACAGTTGTGATCATCTCTGGGCTTGATGGACTGGGTGGAATCCATGCTCGCTGTGATTTTCCCGTGGAAACGTCCCTTACAGTCTAGATAACTGATGTCTCAACGTTGCAGGACAGAGCGGGGCATGTGGCAGAACAAGAGTTTGTCACCACTTCATTGCATGTGCAGCTCGTGTCAGGTGGATGGAACAGAAGATACTGCGTTCAGAGAGATGTATGTAATTTGCTACTGATGGTGCGGTGAGTTGGGTTTTAAACAAACAAACTGAATTATTAAAATATCATTTAGCATTTGCCAAAGCTTGATATTTTAATTGGATTTGGCCTTTGCAAAGCATGGGGCTGCCAAACAGCACACAATCTGTGAGGGTCATGTGGTCGGTATCAGTGGGATGAAGAACTAATCTGCATTTAATCCACTTAAAATAAAGTTGCCTTTAGTTCTTTTTCTTTCAATCAATCAAAAAAGAGATGCTTACAGTTTGCAGTTTCTCTTCGTGACTAACCACCATCTCAGTACGAACATAAAAATCTAAAAATCATGTTGCCTCCATCCATCCATCTAATCTCCTCCTAGATCACCGAACTTCTCTTCCTCTCTCTAAGGGAGAGGCCAGACACCCTGAAGAGGAAACTCATTTCAACTGCTTGTATGATCTGGTTCCCACAGCTGGTGACCACCGGTGAGGGTAGGAACATAGAGCAGAGATCCGCCTGTCCCGCGCCATCCTTCCCTCACTGGTGAACAAGACCCCGACATACGTGAACTCCTCCAGTTGGGGCAGGACCCTACTGCAGACCCGGAGAAGGTACTCCACCCTTTTCCAGCTGAGGACCATGGTCTCGGACTTGGAGGTGCTGGTTCTCATCCCAGCCGCTTCACACTCGGCTGCGAATCGCTCCAGTGAGAGCTGAATATCACGTCCCAATGAAGCCAACAGAACCACATCATCCGCACAGAGCAGAGACCCAATCCTGAGACCACCGAACCGGATCCCCTCGACACCTCGGCTATGCCTAGAAATTCTGTCCAGAATATCCACATTTTATAGATACTATAGGATAATTATTCATTTTACTGGGACATTTCCAAGTGTACCCTGGAGTGTTCACGTACCCAATGTGATATTGGAGAAAGCTCTCTCCACAGAGATAACAGGAGGCTGCAGTGAAGGAGGAAGAGGTGTTCCTGTGGTGAAAGAGAAACCTCTCAGGCAGAACTTGGGATGTTTGTGAAGGCTGAAGGCTGGTTGGGTAACAACTGCTGCTTCATGGCTGCATGTTCGCGTTCACCCCTACCATCTGCTAAAGCCCTTCGACTGCCGGTCCAGTTGTTTCCAAAGCCGGAGGCCTCACTGGCCATAAACACATAATGTCCACAGAGGTAACAGTAAAATATGTTTTACTGTTACCTTGTGTTAAAAATTACACCGCACCAAAACTCTACAAGTCACAGATTTGTACTTCATGCAGCTGTGTGGGTTATCTGTGAACATGGAGCCAAAATGAAAAACATGGAAGTTGTTAGACTAGTTGCTGCAGCTGAAGGACTCTGGATAAAGACACGATAAATGGATGTGTGGCCTAACACTGTGTGAAAAGTGTGAAGCCCCAGCAAGTAGTAGCAGCTATCTGTAGCTATCAGCAGAGCTGATTCATCAGTTTCTGTTGGAACTAAACTAGATATGAAGGTTGGGAGCCTAAAGTCACAGTCAAGACACCAATCAATAACTTCTCTTACCAAAACTTTAAAGAGAAGTTCCCTGTGAAGCTGTTTCCCTCTTTAATCAAGAGCATAATAGTTTGATTTGAGAAAGATTTCTTGTTTTCATGCTCAAATATTATGTTGCTCTCTCTCTAAACTCTGCTCTCACACTCTAAATGTCCCTTCTTGCTCTCAAATACATCATCTTCCTTACAAAACTCTGCTCCTCTTCTCCAGTTTAGAGTTGCAGGTTCAAATCTCCTGCTCCAGCTTGGTCTCTTTCCCTCAGTCAGACTCGTTCTCTGCTCTCACAACTTCTGCTCTTGGATATTCTTCCTCTCTCTTGGGTTGGTGAATGAGCTGTCTGTCAAATGTCAATGTAGAATGACTGTAGGTCATCCCCCACTCCACCTAATGACCAGCTGTTCACCACCCACCGATCTGACCCACAGTTATGTCTGTGTCTGCCAGATGTGGACGAGTGTGGGAGCAACACCCACAGCTGTCGGCCTGGCGAGCGCTGCGTGAACACCGTGGGCTCGTTTGTATGCGAGCGGCAGGTCGCTTGTCCTGCAGGATACCAGCTGAACGGCGGTGTTTGCCAAGGTGAGTTTATCACTCCTTATCTGTTCCATCAAAGCCTTGCTTCCACAAACGGGTCGGGACAAGACGGGCAGGGTGTGGATATGGTCTGTAAACTGTAACCTCGTTCAGTTTCTACAGCTAACTGTAACCTCACCTGAGAGGCAGAGCATCAGCCGGATAACGAGAGATGCTTGAGCCACGTAACAGCATGACGCCATCGCAGCGCCTTCATTAGAGTAGAACCAGAACATGAGTCAGAAACAATGGAGGAGGATGGAGGTCATCCACCACTTTCTGTTCTTCTTGGCGGTGCTTCATGACGCCATTTTAAACAGAGATTTAACCAATAACAAGAAAATCTGTAAACAAGGAGCTGTTCCTGCTTCATTTTTTACCAGGTTTTTCTCAGCCAATCAGTAGATTGCAGTATGTCAAGCTCCACCCTTTTGGGTTGGTTAGATTGGTACCCCAACGGAAGGTCCCAGCCAAGCAGAAGTGGTTGGATTAGGATACCCTTCCCAGTTTTTACATGAGAAACCACTGTTTCCACATACGTTTTCCCGGCCCCGTCGGTGGAAATAGGATTAAAACTATTTTCCCAACAGTCTTTCCAGGAGCCTTGGCAGTAGTGTGCAGGAACTCCCACTATGTCTTCCTGAATTCCGTGTGTAGGATGTTTTACCCTTCAACCTCAGCTAGGCCGCTGGTAGCTCTGAGCCGAGTCTGTGGACCAGAACTAGTACCTGAACTCATGAGGAGGAGCTTAAACATTCCTCTGAGTCCCAAAAGAGATTATTTTACGCTATCTGTTCAGGCCTGAGCTCAGCTAAATCATAACTTTTCAAAGCCAGGAGCTGCGTCACCAGACCTCCACACAGGACTGTTAGAAAGCTGGATTACGTGTGTGATGACTTTTTATTTCATACACCTTTAATTTTATGTAAAAGTAAAATGAGTTTCAGATTCAGATGATTTATAATCAATTATCAAACTAAGGAATTTGGTTTCATTCAGTCTTTCACTTCCATTTATCACGATTTCCTTCTTTTCTTTATTTTTAGGTTTCTATCTTATGAATATTGTTTTGCCATAATTTAGTTTATATTTTTGTCAAACCATTTCAGTTTAATTTATCTGAAAAATAAAGATTAACCAGAAAACTGTTGATTTAACAAATAAAAGGTAATGCATTCTATGCAGCTTTACTCTTTACTTCTACTCAGCTTAGTACAAGATGAAATCACCCAGGACTATTTGAAAGAACTTTTATTTTATTTATTTGGTTGATCAATAAATCAAGATTTCTAATGATGTCAGTAAGACCAAGATGGCGGTGCGTTTACACGCAGCGGCTCAGGGCTCTCGGCTTTTGTTTGTTTTGTTTGTGTTTTTGTTGTTGCTCCAGTTACTGGAGGCATTAATTCAGTATGGCAGGACTGAATTAATAAACTTCTGAAGAAACTGCCAACTTTACGCACACCCTGAGCCGGATTTTATACCTCCAGAGGTCCTTCAAACCACCTTGGCTTTCACCAACCCTCCACTGTGGCCTAGGAGACGGAGGAGACAACGTAAACAAAAGCGGGGTAAGAGGAGCAGGGCGCGTGCTAGGCTACAAGCCGACCCACACCGACCAGCTCTTCACAGTCTCTTCCTGACAAATGCTCGATCACTAGCCAACAAAATCGACGAGATTCGGCTGAGGATCGTCTCACGGAGGA
>JBAFTA010000004.1:1323484-1333778 GCA_036919975.1 Melanotaenia parkinsoni
AGATCCAGGTCAGGGTTCCAGATCAGAGTTCCAGATCCAGGTCAGGGTTCCAGGTCAGAGTTCCAGATCCAGGTCAGGGTTCCAGATCAGAGTTCCAGATCCAGGTCAGGGTTCCAGATCAGAGTTCCAGATCCAGGTCAGGGTTCCAGGTCAGAGTTCCAGATCCAGGTCAGAGTTCCAAATCAGAGTTCCAGATCCAGATCGGAAATCCAGATCCATGCCAGGGCTCCAGATCAGAGTTCCTGATTCAGGTCAAGGTTTCAGATGAGAGTTCCAGATGATAGTTCCAAATCGGAGTCCCAGATCCAGGTCAGGGTTCCAGATAAGAGTTCCTGATTCAGGTCAGAGTTCCCGATTTAGGTCAGGAATCTAGATCAGAGTTCCAGATGAGAGTTAAGGTTCCATTTCAGACTTCCAAATCAGAGTCCCAGATCCAGATCAGAGTTTCCGATTCAGGTCAGGGTTCCAGATAAGAGTTCCTGATTCAGGTCAGAGTTCCCGATTTAGGTCAGGGTTCCAGATCAGAGTTCCCAATTCAGGTCAGCAATCTAGATCAGAGTTCCAGATGAGAGTTAAGGTTCCATTTCAGACTTCCAAATCAGAGTCCCAGATCCAGATCAGAGTTTCCGATTCAGGTCAGGGTTCCAGATCAGGGTTCCAGATCCAGGTCAGAGTTCCAGATCCAGATCGGAGCTCCCAAGTCAGGTCAGAGCTCCAGATTAGAGTTCCAGATCCAGGTCAGGGTTCCAAATCAGAGTCCCCGAACCAGATCAGAGTTCCAGATCTAGGTGAGGGTTCCAGGTCACAGTCCTAGATCCAGGTCAGGGTTCCAGATCAGAGTTTCAAATCAGAGTCCAAGATCCAGATCAGAGTTCCCGATTCAGGTCAGGGTTCCAGATCAAAGTTCCAAATGAGAGTCCCAGATCCAGATCAGAGTTCCAGATCCAGGTCAGGGTTCCAGATCAGAGTTCCAGATCCATGCCAGGGTTCGGGATATGAGTTTCAAAGCAGAGTCCCAGATCCAGATCAGAGTTCCTGATTCAGGTCAGGGTACCAGATCAGAGTTCCAATCTGGAGTTCCAGATCCAGATCAGAGTTCCAGATGAGAGTCCCAGATCCAGATCAGAGTTCCAGATCCATGCCAGGCTTCGGGATAAGAGTTCCAAAGCAGAGTCCCAGATCCAGATCAGAGTTCCTGATTCAGGTCAGGGTACCAGATCAGAGTTCCAGATCAGAGTTCCAATCTGGAGTTCCAGATCCAGATCAGAGTTCCAGATCCAGGTCAGAGTTCCAGATCAGAGTTCCAGATCCAGATCTGAGCTCCTGATTCAGGTCAGAGTTCTAGATACAGGTTAGGGTTCCAGATCAGAGTTCCCGATTCAGGTCAGGGTTCCAGATCAGAGTTCCAGATCCAGGTCATGGTTTCAGATCAGAGTTTCCGATTCAGGTCAGGGTTCCAAATCAGAGTCCCAGATCCAGATCAGAGTTCCCGATTCAGGTCAGAGTTCCAGATCAGAGTTCCAGATCCAGGTCAGGGTTCCAGATCAGTGTTCCAGATCCAGGTCAGGGTTCAAGATCAGAGTTCCAAGTAAGAGTCCCAGATCCAGATCAGAGTTCCCGATTCAGGTCAGAGTTCCAGGTCAGGGTTCCAAATCAGAGCCCCAGATCCAGGTCAGAGTTCCAGATCCAGGACAGGGTTCCAGATCATTTAAGATCTGTGATTGGCTAGAAGTTGGGGGGGTGGTTCTGGTCGTGGAGACAGAGAGTGGGTACTGAGCTGATCGTACAGCTGTTGCCGTGGTTACGGCCTATAGCAGCTTTAATGCCGGCAACACTGGCTCACTTCTCATCATTCAGGATGATAGAAGAATATTTTAACTTTACATATGTGATGATTATGATTCTGATTGATCAACAGCCTGGTTTCTGTGGTAGGAAACAGTTTTATGGGCGACCGTTTTCACTGCTGCACCCCTAAACCTGCAGCAGAGCAGCTGTGTCTGTAGATGTTGAACTGTGAAACTGGATGGAGAAAGTTCAGAAAGTGAAGCTGCAGCTGACGTTGAACATGGCGTATCTTTTATCTGGTTATAAAATGTTGGACGTGGACCAAACTCCTAGTTACTGAAGAAGACGTCCAGGTAAAGTCCTCATCAGAGGCAGCAACACGAGCAACTTGCTGCATCACTTTAGCTGCTAACATGCTGTGGAAAACCTCTGGAGAATGACTGAAACTAAGACCTTTTTTTCTTCATCCTCAGGTAAAAATGAAGAAAATAGAGGACACTGGAGTCAGAAATCACTGGTAGGTGGGTTTACTGGAGGAACTGACTAGGACAGACGGTGCTGGTTCTGGATCCTGTTCATATCTGGCTTCTTCTCTGCATGATGGAGCTTTAACCTGCATTTGTGAGTTTCAGGGTGAACTGTGTTCACAGACAGTGGTTTCTGGAAGTCTTCCTGAGTCCATGCAGTGGTTTGCAGTAGAGAATCATGTCTGCTCTTAATAATAATGGATTAGATTTGCATAGCGCTTTTCAAGGCACACAAAGTGCTTTACGTTGTGTCCACTATTCATTCACTCCTCACTCATGCCTGGTGATGGTAAGCTACATGTGCAGCCACAGCTGACTGGGGCAGTCGGAAACGTGGTAGCCAATCCGCGCCTACGGCCTCTCTGACCATCACCGAACATTCATCCACATTCATTCACTAATGATGACGACACTGGAGGCAAAGAGGGTGAATTATCTTGCCCAAGGACACGACAGATGACTGAGGGAATGGGATTCAAAGTGCCACATTTCCAGTTTTTGGATGACCTGCTCTACCGCCTGAGCCACTGCCACCCCCACTGCAGAAGATCACCAGCATCCAGCCTTGTATCATGCACACAGAGATTCCTTCTAATTCTCTGAATCTTCTGAGGATATTCTACACTGTAAATTCTAAAATAGTTCCACAGTTTTCGATCCAGTTTGTCTCAGATTGGTGAAGCTCTGTCCATCTTTCCATCTGAGAGACTTTGCCTCGCTGAAATGCTCCTTTTATACCAGTCATGTTACTGACCTGTTGCCTGATTAACCTGGTTAGTTGTCCAATGCTCCTCCAGGTGTTTCTGGTTTGTACCTGGTACTTTTCCAGCCTTTTGTTGCTTCTGTTCCAACTTTTTCCATCAGATTCACCATCAGCTCATATTTTCATCACATGGTGAAACGTCTCCGTTTCATTCTGACATGTTTTTATCTTCTACTGGGAATAAAAGATGACCTGATGAGATTTTAAGGTCACTCTTTTTATTTAGTTTATACAGCATCCCAGCTTGTTTGGACATGAGGTTTTATGATGATCTTAATTGAAGAAATTGAAGAAATCTATGAGTCATTATTTATATTGATGTCAGACAGGTTTCCAGCTCAGCTTTACCTTTTCCTCAGGCTCATGTTTAGCTGATGAGCTGCCTCGTCTGCATCAGTTATTTAATCTTCATCCTTAGTCTGACATCATTAGTTTGGGCCAGCTGTGTTTTTCTGGATGGAGGATGACACCAACAGGAACCTCCGACCTCATGTTGAACCACACTCCCAGCCAATCAGGCCTCAACAGAGATCTTCTCCTGCAGTTTGCTATAACTGGAATCCACTCAAGACCTAAAAGGTGGAACATCTCTCCAGATCAGTGAGACAAAGACATGATCGGGAGGGTCTTCTGGAAGAACGATGGCTGAACATTTAGTGACTGAGAAGTCGCTTACAGACAAGGAGAACCTTACACCTCTTACATGGGAAGGCCACAGTTTGTCTGTCGAGCCTTAAATAAAAGTTTGTATCAGTGGAGGGCTGCCCGACTCCACGCAACAGCTTCTCTTGCTCTGGTCAGTCCAAAAGCCTCTAAATAAATATCAGCTTTCCCTTCTTGAGGAGGCCTCAAGCTGTCTAAACAATGATAGAAGGGGCGGGGGGGCGCAACAAGCAACATGAGGCAGTCATGGGAAAGCAGAATGCACATTTCCGGGAACAGAAGGAAGAAATAGAATTTATTTGCCTTATCCTGGGAAGAACGACCTTAGAACTTGCGTTTGTTTAGATATTTTGGATTTGCCAGGTGCAGAGCATCACTGACTCAAGACGAAGGCTGTGGGAGACTTTAAACTGTGACATCCAACCACTCTGCTGCAGCCACAAAAACACAACGGCCATAATGTCTGACGAGGAACTGTGCTACAGTAGAAGGTAAAAAGTGAAGCTGAGCCGGTTTCCAGGTGTTTCATAGAGGTGTTACACAGGTAAATATCTCAGGAAGCCATCAGCCGATGATGATGACTATAAACCTCCTTCATTTCCATGGAAACCAGCAGGACCTTCATGGTTCATGTTAAACAAAGGCATTCATAGGAGAACAGGTTAGCAGAGTTTTTAGAGCTGGAATCAAACTTTTCACCACAAACAGCAGCAGTAAGACCTGGTTTCTGGTTCTGGCTGCTAGCTCCAGAGTTTCTGTCCCACCGTGATGAGACAGACGTCTCTGGAACCAGCAGAGTCTCTGCTGTCATGTGTCTCCTGGTTTGTGTGGAGAAATTAGCAGAAGCTCTAAAGTGGACAGAGATGTTGTCCTGGTCTTATTGAACTGCTGGGGTTTGAACTGAGTTTGGTTTGGATGCTGATGCTTGGTGGAGTCTTTTAGCTGAGTTTCTCCCACCATGTGGCTATGCTACATGCTAGCATTGCTGCTTCTTGGTGGCTGCTAACATCTTCTGATCTGATCTCATGCTGAACCCTATGCAAGGGGTCTAGTCAAGACGAGGTTAAACAATAAGACCCATCAGCATTAGATGCAGGTTTTGCTCTAAGGCCCAAACAATCTTCTGAGGGTTGTGAGATTTCCCTCAGCCAGACCCAACCCAAAGTTATAGTCGCTTTGTTTTCTCTGCAGTCTCAGCCCGACAGCTGACATGCAGTCTGCTGTAGGAACAACTTGAGGTTCCTTCACAACATTTATAATAGAAATGAGACAAGTTTTTCCCTCCTGTAGAGCCTGTGTCTTTTCACTTGTTGAAACTTGTTGTAAAGCAGCTCAGTGGAGAGCTCACTGATCCAACGTAGGGCTAATGTTGCCAGCACAGCTGACTACGCCTTGCAGTCATCATTACCTAACCCACCTCTGACTTTCCACAGCCTGTAAGCCTGTGCCATCAGCATGACCTCCCCCTGACCCCCAGAAAGGGAAATTCTAATGGAGTGGTCTTCTGAAAGTGAATAAAAGATTTCTCTAAAGTTAACATCTGGGCAGAAAATGACTTCCTTTCATAGTGAGTAACAGCTGAGGCTCTGGAGCGTGCAGTTTTGGTGCAAACTCCAGAGTCATGCACATTTACAATATGTCTTATCTCAGTAATTCATCATAAAGCTCATAAAGATATGTGCATGATAAATGCTGGCAGAATAGTTTCCTAACTGGAGCAATGCATACAAGAGAACAGACAGTTGATTGGACGTAAAGATAAGGTGGCGAGGTCCTGCACAGGTAATGTAAGCACACCCAGAACTCAGAGGAAAACATCGCTCAGGTTTCATGCCTGATTCTCAGGAGGTCAGAGAAGCCTTGCAGGCTTTAGGAGAATTATGTTCAAACCTGAGTCTTGTCTGTCGTCTGTGTGCAGACTGACACACTTTATTCTGCTGTGGGCCACTGATCCTTCAGCAACAATATGCTGTCTGAACACGAGTCAAAAACACTTTGAGAAGATTCTGACTTTAATCAGCCAGCACAGGAAGACAATAACACTTAGTCAGATTAACTGAAATTAGACAAAAAGGCTTTAGACAAGTGAGAAACATCTTAAAACAAGTTGTGAAACGTTCATTTCAAGCCCTTAAATAAGTGAAAAAAACATCAAAACAGCCCGTTTAAGATTCTTTTCAGTGTTTCTCTTTCACTTTGAGAAAAGATCATGAAGCAAGATGATTCTTCTTCATTTGAGAATTGCTATTAACATCCTTTTTAAAAAGCTCTGCTACCAGTTCTCTCAAAATGAGGAAGAAACAACACTGAAAAGAAGCTCTAACATGTTGTTTTTACTTAATAAAGGACTTGAAATGATTGTTTCACCAGAAGCTTTCAGATATTTCTCCGGTGTCTAAAGTCTAGACACGTTTTCTTATTTCAGGAAATGTGTGTGTGAGTTGGTGCTGGGAGGTCTCGAAACAAGTTCTTACAGCTAGAACTGGGCGTGAAGGATTCAGTGTGACCTCAAACAGAGTCTCAGTCAGAAAATTTAAATTCATGCGCATGTAAAATTACTAGTTTTAAGATTCAGTTACAAAGTGAGAAATAAAAGGTGCTTCCTCTTGAAACATAAATAATCTCACACATTCTGCTCTTGCTGAGTTTACCTCTCTGAAAACATATATTTTTGGCTGAATATGGGATAAGAATGTACAGTGTTTCTATAGTGAGCTATAAAGATGTAAAATGAAAAACCGAGGAATTATGGGAGTTATTTTGTTTGCTAGAATGTTTGTTAGAGCAAACATGGGAAAATACATGTGCCTCTGATGTTACTGTCTACTTAACAAGTCTGTGCAATATAAATATAAATATGCAATATATTTACATTTACATAAACTTAAATTAACTTAAATTGGATTTGTAATGGAACTGTGTAATTGTACTTATTATAAACTCCAACCATCTATTTTCTAAACCTGCTTATTCCCATGCAGGAGCACGAGGAGCTGGAGCCTACTGCAGCAGCTACCTGGTGAGAGTACACCTGGAGATGTCACCTGTCCATCACAGGACCAACACAGACAACCTCACACTCAGTCCCTGAGAGTCTAGAGAGACCAGTTAACCTGACTTCATGTCTTTGGAACCAATTTTATTAATAGATGACATTTTTCTGTCTTTGATCTGATTTTATTACACGCTGCAGCTTTAAACATCACTTTTCAAACATCTTTAAAAAAATAATATGGTCTCAAACTCACTTTTTCTACAACCATGGTCACAATCACGCCATGTTTTCTGGATTTCCTTTTATTGTCAAATTCTCCAAGCACGCGTCTTCCACCATTTTTAAATGGTGGAAATGTTAATGCCGTCATGCATTCCCGCTCCTGAGCTTACAGAACTTTGTTGTTGTTTGACCTTTTCAGGCTTCCAGTGATGTCTGATCCAGTGGTTTTCACCTGGCCACGAGAGCTACTTATGAACGAGTCCCAGTACAACGCTGGTTTTACAGGGAGCCCAGAGCTGAAATATGAAAAAAAAAAAAACATGAAAGTGAAGCTGTTTCAGGCATGAACGCTGACCAGGGAGATCTTCACCTTTCATTCTTTATTAGCTTCTGGATTAGAGGTTTGGTCATGAATCATGAGTTTTAGTGGCCCCGTAAACAAGACCACGCAGAGACAGTAAAACGTAACAGTGTTTTAAGGTTTGGCCTCTCATTTCTACGGTTACAGAGTTTTGGGCCAAGTCCGATAAACATAAACTGGAATCTTCTGGTGACATTGACGTGACCACGTCATCTTGCATTTATGCACTCAGGCTCTGTTTACACCTGCAAACAGCTAAACAACAACCATGGCCGGCCGCCGTCTTCTGCTTGTGCTGCTGAACTTCTTAGTGTTAGTCTCTTAAAGCAAAACCCGCTTTTTATGGAATATTTCAGCTGTCAGCAAAGACACAGAGATTACATGAATTAGATAACAACACACCATATTTATACCCATAAAGCTCCCCTTGCCAAAGCAACTTTGTTGTGTAAATGCAGATTTCTTTACAATATTCAAAAGGAAAAATTTGGAGGCAACAGCTCTGCGATGATAGCCTCCAGGAATCTGACCAGTCACAATGCCATTTCACCACAGAACAAAGCTCTCCCTCATTCTTTGCTTAAGAGTTAAACCATAGAGGAACCCAAGGTTAAAAATTAATCCACCATGTCCATGTTGTCGGGGGGCTTTATGCCCGTGGTAGGGTCACCAATGCCAAACAGGTGTCTAGGGGAGGGATCCAACGAAGCATGGCTCAAAACACTCCTATGATGATGACAAACCATAAACCCAGGTTTCACTTGCCTGGATGTGGGTCACCGGGGCCCCCCTCTGGAACCAGGTCTGGAGGTGGGGCAAGGAGGTAAGTGCTAGGTGGACTGCCTTTGCCCTTAAGGCTTGGTCTAGCTCAGCCCAAAAGGGTGACACGGGCCCTCTGTCCCGTGGGCTCACCACCTGCATGGGCCATAGGGGTCGGGTGCGGTGTGAGCTGGGCAGCTGCCAGAGGCAAGGACCCTGGCGGTCTTGTTCAGGCGGCCAGCCGCAGCTGTGGCCACAAGGTCATCGGTGCCTGTCGTGCCGGTAACCCCTGAACTCATTGGTGGACACCAGCAGTAAGGGATGCTGTCAAGCTGAAGGAGTCCTTTCGGGCCTTTTTGACCTGTGGGACTCCAGAGGCAGCTGATGGGTATCGGCAAGCTAGCATAACGCAGCTTCAGTAGTTGCTAAGGCAAAAACTCGGGCATGGGAGGAGTTTGGACAGGCCATGGAGAATGACTTCAGGACGGCTTTCCTGACCACCCAGCAGGTCAGGAAAAGAAAGCAGTGCTCCATCAACACTGTGTACAGTGGGGATGGGGGGCTGTTGACCTCAACTCGGGACGTTGTGAGGCAGTGGAGGGAATACTTTGAAGACTTTCTCAATCCTATCAACACGTCTTCTGATGAGGAAGCAGAGTCTAGGGTAGCTGGTGTTGGCTCTCCTATCTCTGGGTCTGAGGTCGCTGAGGTGGTTAAAAAGCTCCTCGGTGGCAAGGCCCCGGGGGTGGATGAGGTCCGCCCAGAGTTCCATGAGGCTGTGGATGCTGTTGGGCTGTCTTAGCTGACATGCCTCTGCAGCATCACATGGACATCGGGGACAGTTCCCCTGGACTGGCAGGTGGTCACCCTCTTCAAAAAAGGGGACCGGAGGTTGTTCTCCAACATCAGGGGGGATCACACTCATCAGCCTCCCTGGTATGGTCTATTCTGTGGTTCTGGAAAGGAGGGTCCATTGGATAGTCGAACCTCGGATTGAGGAGGAGCAGTGTGGTTTTCGTCCCGGTCTTAGAACAGTGAACCAGCTCTACACTCTCTTCAGGGTCTTGGAGTGGGCATGGGAGTTTGCTGAACCAGTCTACATGTGCTTTGTGGATTTGGATAAGGCGTTCGACCGTGTCCCACAGGGACTCCTGTGGGGGGCACTCCGGGAGTACGAGTTGTCTGGTCCCTGTACAACCGGTGTCAGAGATTGATCTACATTGCCAGCAGTAAATCAGAATCGTTTCCAGTGCAGGTTGGACTCCATCAAGGCTGCCCTTTGTCACCACTACTGTTCATAACTTTTATGGACAGAATTTCTAGGCGCAGCCGAGGTGTTGAGGGGATCCGGTTTGGTGGCCTCAGGATTTGGTCTCTGCTCTTTGTGGATGATTTAGTTCTGTTGGCCTCATCGGGACATGATCTTCAGCTCTCACTGGAGCGATTAGCTGCCGAGTGTAAAGCAGCTGGCATGAGAATCAGCACCTCCAAATCCGAGACCATGGTCCTCAGCTGGAAAAGGGTGGAGTGTCTGGGTTGGCAATGAGGTCCTGCCCCAAATAGAGAAGTTCACGTATCTCAGGGTCTTGTTTACGAGTGAGGGAAGGATGGAGCGGGAGATCGACAGGCGGATTGGTGCCGCGTCTGCAGTGATGTGGACTCTGCATCTGTCTGCGGTGGTGAAGAAAGAGCTGAGCCAAAGACAAAGCTCTCAATTTACCGGTTGATCTACGTTCCTACCCTCACCTATGGTCACGAGCTGTGGGTGGTGACCGAAAGCACAAGATTGCGAATACAAGCAGTCGAAATGAGTTTACTCCGCAGGGTGGCCGGGCTCTCCCTTAGAGATAGGGTGAGAAACTCGGTGATCTGGGAGGGGCTAACAGTAGAGTCGCTGCTCCTCCACATTGAGAGGAGCCAGATGACGTGGCTCGTGCATCTGGTTAGGATGCCTCCTGGACGACTCCCTGGTGAGGTGTTCCAGGCATGTCCCACCGGAAAGAGGCCCTGGGGAAGACCCACGACACGCTGGACGGACTACATGTGGTCTGAGAACACCTAGGGATCCCCCCGGATGATCTGGCCAGGGAGAGGGAAGTCTGGGTTTCCCTGCTTAGGCGGCTGCCCCTGTGACCCTTGGGGGCGGCATGGCTCAATGGGTAGAGTGGTCGTCCTGTAACCTAAGGGTTGCTGGTTCGATCCCGGCCCGGAGAGCT
>JBAFTA010000004.1:1337164-1350632 GCA_036919975.1 Melanotaenia parkinsoni
ACAATAGAGAAGAAAAGTTAGCTTTAAATAGATCCTCCGGTTAATGTGGAACTTGGATTCCAAGATGTATAAAACTGTCATGGGCTATTTTAAAAGGTAGATCACGCAAGGAGGGAGCTGTGGGATTAATGGAAAACAACTCACTTTTGCTTAAATTAAGTTTATACCCCGACAACCGGCCGAAATCCAAAAGCAGGCGCAGAGCCGCCAGGACAGATGTGTTTAGATCAGAGACGTACAAAAGTAAATCGTCGGCATACAGAGAAACCTTTGCCTCTAGACCCTGTCTATGTATGCCTATAATAGATGGATTAGAACGGATTGAAACAGCCAGTGGCTCAATGGCTAGTGCAAATAAAAGGGGATTTAGTGGGCATCCTTGTCTTGTTGAGCGATGGAGGCGGAAGTAGTCTGAGCAAGTATTGTTGGTCCTCACCGAGGCCTGTGGATTAGAATAGAGCAATTTAATCCAACCAAAAAACAATCTGGAAAAATGGAAATTCTCTTTCCTTGGTAAAGAAGAGGGGCGGATGCTGCAGCCTTACACAGAATTTCATTGCACTGTTGAAACTGATTGACCCTCACAACAAACGGACGGGGAGGTTCTCCATCCTTCGGTTTGGGACGGAGTGTCCGGTGGGCTCAATCCAGTGCGGGCTTGTCATCCAGGCCTAATAAATCTTGTAGTAATGTGGCCACAAAATCCGTCACGCGGGGTCCCTCGGACCCCTCTGGCACACCCACAAGACGTATGTTATTTAGTCTCAAGCATCCCTCCAGGTCCTCACATTTTTTCGATAAAGAGTCCACCAGATCCGTCAGCATTGCTATAGTGTCCTGTAAGGTAGTTAGCTTGTTGTCGTGGTCATTAGCAGAGTGCTCAAGGTCCGCAATAGTCTCCCCGTGTGATATTATCTTAACTTCCAGTGGCCCAAGAGTGTTGGTAACTTCTGTCTTGACTACTTCTGACACAATTTGTTCAAACTTGTCTATGATGTCTGAGCGCATGTCCTCCATCATTACCTTCATCTGGATTAGTAGACGCTCGTTAGCATTGGGCTCTGTAGCGGCCTCGGGCTCAGGCGACAGACGTTGCTTGTTGCGGCCCATTTTGGTGGTATCTGTCTTCCCACGGTTCGCCATGCTTACAAAAAAAAAATAAAACTCTCCCGGCAGACAAGTCACAGTCGTAGTATAGATTTCACTTACCGTTAGTAATGTCGGATATCACTTTACAAAACTGTGCAAAAATACATTTAAGCAGTCACATTCCGGCGGAGCTCCAGCAGACACGTCTCACATGTTTAACATTCCCGGAAGTCTCCCTGATTATCAGATTAAACTGATTAATGCTCTCCACTACAAACTTTATCCATCCATGCTTCCATTCATCCATCCATCCATCCATCCATCCATCCATCCATCCATCCATCCATCCATCCATCCATCCATCCATCCATCTTCTGCCACTTATCCGGAGTCTGGTTGTGGGGGCAGCTGCCTAAGCTGAGAAACCCAGACTTCCCTCTTCCTGGCCACATTCACCAGCTCATCTGGAGGAATCCCGAGGCATTTCCGGGCCACCGAGAAATGTAGTCGTCCAGCGTGTCCTGGGTCTTCCCCGGGGCCTCTTTCCGGTGGGACATGCCCAGAACACCTCACCAGAAAGGCGTCCAGGAGGCATCCTGACCAGATGCACGAGCCACCTCATCTGGCTCCTCTTGATGTGGAGGAGCAGCGACTCTACTCTGAGCCCCTGCCGGATCACAGAGCTTCTCACCCTATCTCTAAGGGAGAGCCCGGCCACCCTGCGGAGGAAACTTTTCGGCCGCTTGTATTCGAAGTCTTGTTCTTTCAGTCATTACCCACAGCTCGTGACCACAGGTGAGGGTAGGAACGTAGCTCGACCGGTAAATTGAGAGCTTTGTCTTTGGCTCAGCTCCTTCTTCATCACTGCAGACGCCGCACCGATCCACCTGTCGATGCCCCACTCCATCCTTCCCTCACTCGTAAACAAGACCCCGAGATACGGGAACTCCTCTATTTGGGAAGGACCACATTGCAGAACCGGAGAGAGCACTCCACACTTTTTCGGCTGAGGACCATGGTCTCGGATTTGGAGGTGCTGATTCTCATCCCAGCTGCTTCACAGTCGGGTGCGAATCGCTCCAGTAAGAGCTGAAGATCACGGCCCGATGAAGCCAACAGAACCACATCATCCGCAAAGAGCAGAGACCTAATCCTGAGGCCACCGAACCGGATCCCCTCAACACCTCAGCTGCGCCTAGAAATTCTGTCCATAAAAGTTAAATCAGTGACAAAGGGCAGCCTTGGCGGAGTCCAACCCACACTGGTCGTACAGTGACCGGACAGCTCGTACATATTCCCAGAATACCCCCCACAGGAGTCCCCAGGGGACACGGTCGAATGCCTTATCCAAGTTCACAAAACACATGTAGACGGGTTCAGCAAACTCCCATGCCCCCTCTAAGACCCTGAAGAGGGTGTAGAGCCAGTCCAGGGGAGCTGTCCTCGATGGCCATGCGATGCTGCAGAGGCGTGTCAGCCAAGACGGCCTTACAGCATCCAGAGCCTCAAGGAACTCTGGGCAGACCTCATCCACGAGGGCGCCCTGCCCCTGAGGAGCTTTTTAACCACCTCAGCAACCTCAGCCCCAGAGATGGAAGAGCCAACACCAGCTACCCCAGACTCTGCTTCCTCATCGTGTTGGTGGGATTAAGTAGGTCTTCGAAGTATTACCTCCACCACCTCACAATGTCCTGAGTCGAGGTCAGCAGCCCCCCCATCCCCACTGTACACAGTGTTGATGCTTTCCCATCCTGAGCCACCAGATGGTGGACCAGAATCCAGAAGTCATTCTCCATGGCCTCTCCAAACTCCTTAGTAAATATTCTCCTAAGATATAAAATAACTCAGTTTTTAATGTGAACCAGAATCCATCTGGAAAACTTTTCTAAACTAGAACTGCAGTATTTATTTTCCTGAATGTAGAGGATGAACATGACACTGCCCACTAGACCTGGTCTGGACCTGATTTGGACCACCGATGGAACTGGTCTGGACCTGATCTTGTTCCTGGAATGGACCAGGTCTGGACTGGATCTGTTGGACTGCTGTCTTGCAGGTTTTAGATGTTTCCCTGCTGCGGTGATCCCTGGGCTGATCTTCGTTATCTCCACACAGAAAGGCCCGGCTGGAAGTTTTATACCTTAAATTGAGAATGGATGGAGGGTTAGTTTTGGGAGTTGCCACGATACAGCAACCAGATTATCATTTTGCTATGATGCTGGACAGGACAGGTTAAAAATAAATAAATTTTAAAAAGGGGGTTGGGGGTTACGTCAGAGTCACGCCTGAGGAGGGTTAGTGTCGGGGGTTACGTCTGATGAGATACACCCCATCCAGCAGACAGAGAAGACATGAGGAAGAAATTGAAAAATTGTTTACAAGTCTCAAATCATAAGTGAGACTCGAGTCTGAGTCCAATACAGGAGTCTGGGTCCTGATATCTGAACTGAATCATCAGGCTGGAGTGGAATAAGAAATCTGAACTGGATGGATAGTCCAACATATGTTGAAATTTGTTGAATTTGTAGTTGTAAAAGTTTTAGTTTGATTTTTCTCATCAAAAGAATCACGATTAAATCTAAAACTCCTGAATTTCCTCAGCCATGCGGTCTTAGTGAGGTAGTTTTAAATGGTGAAGATGTTTTAAAGCCAGACAGCAGAGATTTAGCTCAGGGCTACAGATTTATCATTATCTGGCATGCTCCAACCTTGGCCTTTTTTAACCGATGAATAACTTTTCGCAGCTGTCATTCAATCAGTTCCGAGCCAACTTCTGATTTATTGTAGTTGTAGAGTACCTGATGTGAGACGTGTGATTTATGCATCCTTCAATTAAAATCTTCATTACAGCCTTTGCTTTTACACAGAATGTGCACCTTGTTTCTTCATTCCTGGGTTGTGTTGTCATTCACGCTGATTGAAGTTGCTGTTAAGACGCTTTTAAGATACTGCTGTAATGATAGTTTTTAAGAAACTCCTGTCTTAAATAATCAGCTTTCTGACAACGACTCTGCTGCACAAGCCATGCCTCACAGTTTCCAGTGGTGTTTGCCTTGGAGCACCAGTCTGTAACGCTGGATGATCCTTATTAAAAATAACAAATATAATCAATCAAACTAAACTCTTCACAAACAAATTTATCTCTGTATAAGTTCTGAATAACAACCTACCTGCCATCTGCAGAAACAGCCGCAGCAGGACCAGCTAGCATAGACTAGCAGCCTACCACCTTCATGTAGGTGTGCTGCACACAGAAAGACTGGCACCAGCTGATCCACACCACCTCAACAACAGAAACATTACATTCCTGGAACCTTGGCAGAGATGCACCACAGTTTATTCTTATTCTACACTGAAACAGTTCATTAATGCTTCGGAGGCCAACCAACCAGACATAGTGATCATGGATAAGCAGCAAAGGAAAGCCATAGTGATGGATGTAGCATCCCCAACCATGGAAATATCAGGAAAATGGAACACAAGAACCTGGAGAAATACCAAGGACTCAAGGAAGAACTTGAGAAAGCCTGGAAGGTGAAGGCAACGGTAGTACCAGTGCTCATCGGAGCACCGTGGGCCATGTCCCCCACACTGGAGAAGCGGCTCCACCAGATACCTGGAGAACCATCAGACATCTCCATCCAGAAGAGAGCAGTCCTAGGAACAGCTAAGATACTGGAGGACCCTCAAGCTCCCAGGACTCTGGTAGAGGACCTGAGCTGGAGATGAACAGCCACCTAGTCTACCCAGGGGAGACGGGAGGATGGGTGAGGGAAGAGTTTTTGTTTATATATAAACAAAAACTTTCACTCTGGAAGTTCCACATGCAGGACACAGCTGTTCTGGAGCAGATTGACAGAAAAATAGAAGAGGATGATGAAGAGGATGACCCGGTACTAGAAGGAGGTCCTGATGAAGAGAACGACCCGGTACTAGAAGGCGGTCCTGATGAAGAGGATGACCCGGTACTAGAAGATGGTCCTGATGAAGAGGACGAACCGGTACTAGAAGATGGTCCTGATGAAGAGGACAACCCGGTACTAGAAGGTGGACCTGATGAAGAGGACGTATGTTTTATGACATGATGTTGTACATCTGGAGGTCTTTTGCCTTATGAGGGGAGAGACTTCAGTAGAGTATATTCATCTTACTAAATCTTTATCCTGAACAAGATAAGTAATTTATGGTCTTATTTTAGTTGTTTTTTCTAAATCAAATGTAAATTTTTAGTTACTGTTTTAGAAATGATGTGACAGACATGGATGATATTGGAACTGAAAACAAGGAGTGGACATAAGGTAAAGGTGTTTAGATATAATTTCTCCATCTGTTACATGCTGGGCATCTATTTCATGTTTAGAGAGTTAGTTGTCTCACCATTAGCAATGTGAGGCCTGTAACTGAGCTGTGGGAGAAACTGTCTGACCAAGGCTCGTTGGCCAGCTGCCTTTTCAGTGTCACGCTATTGAGGCAAAGGTTATACAAGAAATGTTTATTATTCTGGGAGTTAATTCCTATTCTGCTGCTAAGATAGAAGTCCTTTTTCACATCTCACCCTTGCAATTGTAAAGCCTCCTTCCCGACTTCTTCCCTTCGACCATTCCCACAAAAATAAATAGAATCCAAATATTATCTGGCTTTTGCAGGGTAACCATTTTGTTAATGGGATGTCTGGCCTTTCAATGAGGCGAGGAGCATTTTTGAGGCCCTGAGTGTGGTTGTTGTAGCAACATTGTTGAGGAGTGAATGAAGCAGATGTCAGAGTAATCCATCAGCTCCAGACTCCCACTGCTTGCTGAGGAACAGCGACATCCTCGACACTGAACACGGCTCCGTCACACCCATTTCACTCCCATCTGTCCACATTATCACAAAAAGCTTGAAATATGTTTATCAAACACAAAGCAGCCCACTCACATTCATTCTGAGACATTTATTAACTAAGAGCAAAGAATGAAAAGGCAATGTGGTTGTACGTGGTACAGGCAAACAATCAGTTAAATTACAACCAAATCTTTAATGTGGACTCAGCATTAAAACAGAAAAACAGCCTGATTTATGCAATCGTGATCTTTTGATTCTTCCCTCCCTCCTGTGATGAAGCCTTTTTCTGGTTCTTTCTACCATCAACCTGCCATTAACCCCATCATCCTTGTTTTAAATATAACTGTTAGGACTAGAAACTGCAGATAAATCCATGGTTTCTACCTCAGAAAGGTTGCCAATTATGTTGTCAGATGAACATGTTCAGAACACTATTCCTTTCATTGTTTTGAGTGTGTGTTTGAAAATCAGGAACCAGTCTTTGAGTACTGTAAGGAAGAGGCTTCAAGATGGATCAAGGACTGAACACCTGGTCAGGTATTCCTGCTTCTACCGTCACAACACTGCAATTTTCTTTCATCCCTCTACATCTACTATCTAATAAAATACACAATATGTCTTAAAAATGTCCATATGAAGGGAATCCCAGGTCGTTTTAGGGGATGCTTATAGAGAGCTGCTGCTGCAAAATGTGCGTAGTTTGAAGCATAAGAACTTTAATGCAACTGTTTAGTCTCTAAAATATGAATAGCTAGAAACAACATGCTTTAACCGCTGCAGAAGAATCTTTGCTTTATAAAGCAAAGTCCTTCCTCTCAACTTGGTTCCAACAATGTGGTTAAAGCTAGCAAAGTAGCTCGTATGAACAACAGATTACATGCTAACAAGTAGCCAGTTTGAATCAGAAACTACAAGCTAGTTCGTATCTCAAGCTAGCAAAGTTCAAGAGTTGTCATAACACTGAAACCACTTGCTTCTGTGAGAATAGCATCGGCTCCTCCTGCAGGATTACATTCCCAATACAGCCTTTTATAGTCTCTAAAATGTTTCATTGTTGTATAAGGAAAGATGATCTTAGGGAGCAGTGCTGAGTCCTAGAAGTTAAGTTCTAGAACAGCTGGGAGGTGAGGTTAGGCTCCCTAGGTTTTCTTCTCTACTTTTTTAGTAAACAATACTGGAAATGTGTCAATAATTTGAAGCAACGGAGAAAGGCACAATTTAAAAACAGTGTTTCAGTGAGTCCTTTTCTGTCTCAGTTACTGCACAGTAGGAAATGCTTAGAGAAAATAAAAAGTAGAAATAGAAAATAAATAAAAAATATTTATATAAAAATAATCTCTTACAAAATATATTCTGTTGATTAACATTCAGGGGAATTTTTGTCTGGAGGCTTGCATACAGTTAGCTTGAAATCAATATGGCTGCTTGGTCACAAACTCCACAACTTTCCAGACAACTATCAACGAAGTGGAAGGGAGGTGGGACAGAAACATGTAGAAAATAATAATGTTAAACCAAGTTCATAATCAGTAGTTCTTCTGACAGGCTTAATGCTGTCCGGGCATCAAATACAGCCTACCATTCAGTCCGGTTTAGGTCTGATCATTTCATTTTCTTAGCTCCAGTGTTTAAGTTGAAGAAAATGATCTTCTATTATAAGAAGTTTAAAAAATTATCAAGAATCTTTTTGCTCGTAAGTGCACTTTGAGTGAGTAAAACTAAAAATAACTAGATTCAGTCAACAGTGAAGTTTCAGTATGATCAGTAGTTCTTTTTAAATCAGTCAATAAGTTATTAATCTATAGAAAAACAAAAACGAAGGGTTAGAGGTGAATCATATTTTACCTGTAGACAAGAAAATGAAAAAGAGTTTGCAGCATGAAATGGCAGTCTAAAAATGAAAATAATCTATATATGAGCCTACAGGTTGAGTCCAGTGTCCACAGGCATCAGCCAAGAGTGAGTGTTGTAATTCCAAGTCACCCCACAGCGGCAGAGAACCCATGCTCTGTAATAATATATTAATCACACATGTGTTCAGTCTAACTGTGCATCCAAGTAATCATTAATAAATATCTCTATTTACAGGTGTACACCTCTGTCCTCTCGCTGCAGGTGTTGCACTTGACGTAGCAGCACCACAGGAACTTGCAGTTGCACTGCCAAACACGGGAGTACTGGTGCGTGTTGTATCCCCGACCGCAGCACATCAGGTCGCAGCTGTTGGGCTGTTGAGCTGTCCGGTTGCAGAGGCGTCCCTGCGTCCCCATGCTGCCCGTCAGGAGGTCCGCCTCACAGTAGTTCGGTGACCTCTCAATATAAACCAGCTCTGTGTCTTTGGGCTTGTGGTAGGAGTGGGGCTTCTTGGTCTTCAAGAAGGTGGGGCGCTTGTTTCGGCTAGCGCGCACCGGCTCCACATGAACTGCATGGTTGTATTTGTCTTTGAGGATGTATCCCAACTGCCGAAATTTAGGAAGAGTTGTCCAGCATGTCTTGGTGGTGCACGATCCAGAAACGCCATGACACTTGCACTCCAGGCGCATACCTTTCTCCAAAACCTGCAACATGGAGGACACCCTTGTTTATTTCATGGACTAATACCTTTCATCATTTTTGATAATGAATACTTTATTCTAAAAAAAAGATGATTAGTAAATGAAAACTAATGCACAAGCAAACAAATAATATCATGTCCCCAGCTGTCATGTTGGATAAATAAACTAATCATTAAGCTGAGATGGACATTTGACTAGCACAACTTTGAGAAATGTAGGCCAGGCATAAAGTTCAGTCCATAACAAGTTCTTAGAAGTGTAATTACAACTAGATGTAAAGTACGACTCTGGAAGAATTACTCTTGTACTTTATATTAGTGCTGAGCATCATATTGGTTTATACAGACACTAGTTTTTATGATTTATCCATCCATCCATCCATCCATCCATCCATCCATCCATCCATCCATCCATCCATCCATCCATCCAGTTCCCAGGCCAGCCGAGAGATTGTAGTCCCTCCTGCATGTCCTGGGTCTTCCCTGGAACCTCCTCTTGGTGGGATGTGCTCAGAACACCTCACCAGGGAGGCGTCCAGGAGGCATCCTGACCAGATGCCTGAGCCACCTCATCTGGCTCCTCTCGATGTGGAGGAGCAGCAGCTCTACTCTGAGCCCCTCCCAGATCACCGAGCTTCTCACCCTATCTCTAAGGGAGAGCCCGGCCACCCTGCGGAGAAAAGTAATTTCGGCCGCTTGTATTCGCGATCTTGTTCTTTCGGTCACTGAAGGTCACGGCCTGATGAAGCCAACAGAACCACATCATCCGCAAAGAGCAGAGACGCAATCCTGAGACCACCGAACCGGATCCCCTCAACACCTCGACTGCACCTAGAAATTCTGTCCATAAAAGTTATGAACATAATCTGTGAGACAGGGAGTCCAACCCTGGTTTAATGCTGGCAATGCGGACCAAGCTCTGACACCGGTCGTACAGAGACCGGACAGCTCTTACAAGGGGATCTGGCACCCCATACTCCCGGAGTACCCCCACCCCCCCAGGAGTCCCTAGGGGACACGGTCGAATGCTTTCTCCAAGTCCACAAAGCACATGTAGACATGTTGAGCAAATTTTCATGCCCCCTCCAAGACCCTGAAGAGGGTGTAGAGCTGGTCCACTGTTCTAAGACTGGAACGAAAACTACTGTACACTGCTCCTCCTCAATCCGAGGTTCGACTATCCAACGGACCCTCCTCTCCAGGACCCCTGAATAGACCTTTACAGGAAGACACCCTCTGATCCTCTTTTTGAAGAGGGGGACCTCCACCCAGTCTGACAGTCCAGGGAACTGTCCATGTAATGCTGCAGAGGCGTTTCAACCACAGGCCAAAAAGGCCTGATAGGACTCCATCTTCAGCTTGATGGTATCCCTCACCGCTGGTGTCCACCAATGAGTTCGAGGCTTTCTGATGCAACAGGCACCGATGACCTTAGGGCCACAGCTCCAGTTGGCCGCCTCAACTATCGAGGCCCACTCAGACGTAATGCCCCCCGCCTCAACCGAGACATGGTTGAAGCTCTGCTGTAGATGGGAGTCTGACAGGGGACTCTGCTAGACCTTCCAAACAGACCCTTGGTCAGGCCTGACTAGCATCCTCTCCCACCATATGAGCCAACTCACCACCAGTTTTTTTGTTGTTCTTTTCATAAATCACCTAAAACAACTTCAGACCAGCTCAAAACATTGAATCATTTAATCGTCCATTAATCTGAGTCCCTCGGCTCAGATTAATGGACGATTATAAGAAAAAGAATATAAGAAAAAAAGCGCATTTCCCTGCATCTGCCTACAATTGGAAACAGCTGAAACTGATGGAATCCAGTAAAAATGCCAAATATCACCACTTTTCTTCCAAATGAAACACTGACTTTGAAGAATACCTGGTTTTAAACTGGAATGAAAGTGAGATTTTAAAAAAATGTAGTTTTAATGGAAGTCAGAGGGACATGTTTGTCCACAAAGTTCCAGAGGGACAAAAATGCATCAACGAAGTAGAAAACACATGCATAAAGAAAAAACCAGGATTTTAAAAAACTGACTTAAAGAAGAGTTACTGCGACGTAAGACTAAAAAAGGTTATGACCATGAACAGCAGAAAAAATAACAAAATAAAATAAAAAAATTAGAAGTGTTAAACAGATGCACCTCCTTAGCTGCTAACATGCTCTGGAGAACCAAGAATGTCTGAAACTAAGATCAGAGTCTCTTAATCCTCAGACAATACTGTAAAAGATGGAGGCCGCTGGAGTCAGATTTCACCGGTTTGCTAGATGACAGAAAGAGGAGGAGGTGGATAGAGATAGCCAGCACCATCACAATCCAGCCAAAGACCTCGTTCTGATCATTTCTGAGGAGAAAAACGGATTCAGGGTGAAGATCCAGAGTCACTGGATGTTTAAATGTTTTCTCTTGTACAACGTACAGTTGTCATGACAACAGAATCAACTATTCTTAAATGATCTACTGAATTAATTGTTCTCTTAGTCTGTGGAAATCTGGTAAACACCCAGCCAAGGATTAAAACACAGAAATGACAAAAACAGTGAAAGTGGTTTAACTCTGTAGAACATACCATGATTCATCATTTTGGTCATACTTCCCAGCACTAGTTTATATCACATAAATCTGCTGCAGATTTAGTCAACTCATTTTTTCAACTGACTAAAACTCACTTCATCAGATGATTAAATTCTGACTACAAACTTTAAACCCAGTTTATAATTTATTCTGGTAGGTGTGTAGAAATTTTCCATAATAAGCATGAAGGAGGCGTGCAGGTTCTGCTGAACAGTCTGACTTATTGCAGGAATACTTCAACAGGTTGGGACAGACGTTTTCCTGGCATTCCGGATGAATGTAAGCATTCCTGAGATCTCTGAACTGCTACAGTATGTCATCCTATGGCTAGCAGCGATGCTTGGGCCATTCTTTTACAAGACAGGATGTGCTTCAAAATGCCATCATGGAATAAATCGCCTGATTTATTCCATGATCCTGTTGGATGTCAGTCAGCGATCAGACCTGAGCAAACGCTGCCGTTACTACAAGCTGTTCGCAGTCCAGGCCACATTAGCTGATGGATGCATCAGATTGTTGGTATATATAGCTGCAACCTGTGATAAATGATAATATAAATATATATGTGTAACAAATAATTGCAAATAATTATAGCCCAGCCATAAACCCCACAACAGACTGAGTTTCTGTCAGACAAAATTATCACCATGAAACAGAACTGTAACTTCAAGAACTTATGTATCTGCACTGGAAAAGTTGTTTTTTAGATGCATGGCGATGCAGACGGGGGCGATTCAGTCGATGTGCAAATGTTTTGGGTTTTTTTGTTTAACCTCTTCAGCAGAATGATAGTGTGACAAATTTGTTCTGCCAATGGGAGGTTTATGGATACAAGGCTCCTCTTGATAATCTCATTCATTTATTTATTTACTTTGAATTATTGGACCTATGTGATCTTGCTGGACCTGACCGGAGGGGACAGAAAAAGAAGGAAGATAGCAAAAGATAAAGCAGAAAGAAAAAAGAGGAGACAAAAACACCACAGACAGAAGCAACGATCCTTCAATCCACATTTTCACCATAAACAAATAGACCAGAAAATTTCATATGGCTTTTACAGAAACACAGAGCTGACAGTAATCCAGTTCCTAAATAATACCCCCCCCAAAAGAAACATATCACAACAACAACTGAAGATACACACTCACAGAGAAATAACTAAATGATCCTAGTATACAATCACACTGGACAACTCAGTATCTGTCAGCATGCAGAGGATGAGGAATGAGGAGTGATCAGTGATGAAGAGTGGTGAGTGAGATCATGTAAATGCAACCACGCCTCTACGGAGGCCAGAGGCAGACCAGGGCCACCCAGAGACCCGGGCGATCAGCAGCAATCCCAGGCCAAGAACCCAAGCCCCCCACATCAAAGACGACCCCAGTACCACCCAGAGGCGGATGGAGGAGAGCCCCCACGGTCATGGGGCACAGGCCCCAGCGGGCCAAGATCGGCAGCTGCCCACCCCCCCAGACAACCACCCAGCGTAGGCCAGCACTCACCCCAATGTTACAGCCGCACACCCGAAAGCCAGGGCACCACTGACAACCCCGCACCCTCCACCCACTCCAACTTCCACCCCATATAACCCCTCACTTACAACCTCCCCTGTGCCGTACCCATAAACAATCACTTTCACACAACCACATTACACATAAACTTCCCACCATGCCCCATGGGGACGTCCCCAGCGAATCAGAGGACAGCAAGCCCCATATCCGGCCTCCACCCCTCCAGTTATCAGAAGACCAGTTGCTGACCCCTCATTTCTGTCCTCTCCACCCCCAAATGGTCCTGGAAGATGGCCGTCTTTCCTGCTTCTGATCCTGATGGAGGTTTTCCTTCCTCGTTCTTGTCCTAATGGAGGTTTTCCCTCCTGGTTCTGGTCCTGAAGGAGGTTTTCTTTTCTGGTTCTGGTCCTGATGGAGGTTTTCCCTCCTGGTTCTGGTCCTGAAGGAGGTTTTCTTTCCTGGTTCTGGTCCTGATGGAGGTTACTCTCCTGATTCTGGTCCTGAAGGAGGTTTTCCTTCCTGTTCTAGTCCTGAAGGAGGTTTTCCTTCCTGGTTCTGGTCCTGAAGGAGGTTTTCCTTCCTGGTTCTGGTTCTGATGGAGGTTTTCCTCGGCTAGGTTATCATTTGTATGAATTGGTTCATATGTACAGGTATTATAAACTGGACTAATGTATGCTCATAACATAAAGCACACACAGCAGGTCTTTAAAAAACACAAAACCAAACTCTGGTCTCCATGAAGACTGGAAAGCCCTAGTTTTGTTGACAACATCATTCAAAACGCAGGTTTATTAGTAGTGCCAAGGATCTCCAAAAGTACAGTGGGAGGAAGAACCTTCAGTTACCAAGCCCCGGTTTTATGGAACCTTCTCCCAGCCCATGTTAGGGAGGCAGACACAGTCTCTACATTT
>JBAFTA010000004.1:1441636-1452664 GCA_036919975.1 Melanotaenia parkinsoni
CCCCCCCCCCCCCCCCCCCCCCCCCCCCCCCCCCCCCCCCCCCCCCCCCCCCCCCCCCCCCCCCCCCCCCACAATTAAAGAGCCTCTGATTAATCTAATTTATGTGTCAAACGTGTGTGTGCACATGCAGCACGTGATCCTAATTAGCCTGAAATCAGCACTGCTATTCTTCTCTCTAGATGTCTTCATAGCTTCTCCAGACAGAAACGTCAGTCTGACACTACTCCTGTCTTCTCTCTCTGTCCCTTTCTCTCTTTCTTTTTCTCTCTTCCTCCAATAATGTCTTCTTAAGTTTCCATAGTGACGTTCAGAATAGCTAGTGCGTTGATATCCAGTTGCTAGCATGTGACATGTTGCCATAAAGTGAAATGATGTTGTGAAGTGATGCTCCAGGCTGAAAATAGAAGCAGAGAAGGGACTGCAGTCTCAGGTCGCTGCACCAGGACTGAAGATAAAAGTCAGTCTGCATCAAATGAGTCAGAAACAGTTTTATTATCAGAAACTTTCATGGTGACACCAGGGAGCCCACACACACCATTAGTGCTCCATTAGTGCTTCAAAGTCAAGATATCTTGATTTTTTTTTTATCGTTGTAAATACATCAGTGAAAACTTTAAATAAAATACTGATACACACAAAATTTCAATTTTATTCATTTTAGTAAATGTCACTTTTTATAGTGTTTATACAGTACATTAACTACCGTCCCACTTACCAAGGTGCTGTACAATAAAAAGAATAAAAATCAATTAAAAAAAAATAAGCAACAAAACAAAAACACAATACATGATTAAAATAAATTTGATGCTAAATAATGCAGTTTAACCAGTTCCTGCTGCAGGCCATGTTGTACGATGCATGTGCAGGCTCTGCACCACAAAGCGATCTAGAATCACTAATCAGGAGCAGCCAGAGATCAACCAGTGAGCAGAAAGTTGTGTGTGTGTGTGTGTGTGTGTGAAGGGAAGAGAAATAATGCTCCTCGGCTGGGATAAAGCCAAGCTGAGAAACATCATGTCTGATGCTGACTGGGGTTAAAAGGGTAGAAATGTGTGCAGACATCACAGATACAGTTGTGGGAAGTGAAGTGGAGCATTGCAGCTCTGCAGCATCAATGATCCCCAGAACTAAAAACTGTTCCTTTAAAAAGTAAACATGATCATTTCCTGTGAGAAACAGTATCCTCACCAGGGACCTTTTATTGGTCGGCATCTTTAACTTAAACAAAAAGCTGTTTCAATAAAAAATGTTTTGGGCAAATAAAAGCGTAACCCACATGACTAGAGGAAGGTGACACAGAATCCTTCAGAAGCCGAACACACTGAGCTCTTAATACCAACGACTAGAAAACCTGAGAGCTTCTCAGATGGTGGATTAGAGGCCGACCGTTTAAATCCTTAATAATTCACAGTGTTTCTATCATTCAGCAGTCACACAGTTAATACTGCATGAGCTGTAAATAAATCACGATTCATTTCCTGTGTCACTCTCTAATTAATTATCCTGACAATCAGCTGCAGCAGCATGAACACATGGTGCGTTCACTGACTCTGGGCTGTACAGAACAGCTCAGTGTGGCTCCCATTCATTACGAGCAGAGCTGTCAGCACTCGAAAGCGGCATGAAGCAAACCGCAGAGCAGCATTTAATAAAGTCCTCAGTGTTTCAGCCGCCCACCGCTGCAGGATAAATAAATGCTATTTTCTACCTGCACTCACACTTCAGAGCAGCGTTTTCGTTCACAAGCACCAGTTGGCACATTTCAGCTGCAAGATGAAAATAAAATTTCTCGGGGTATCATTTACTTTATAGCCTTCAAATACCCAGAAGATCAGATGTAGTCAGACAGAGAAGAGGTGTCGTGGTGGTAAAACACTGTTGATTTCACAGCAATGAGAAATCTGCTGTCTGGTCTGATTAGAA
The DNA here is from genome assembly GCA_036919975.1 of Melanotaenia parkinsoni. NCBI lineage: Eukaryota > Metazoa > Chordata > Actinopteri > Atheriniformes > Melanotaeniidae > Melanotaenia > Melanotaenia parkinsoni. Next base: position 1,443,560 of record JBAFTA010000004.1, read on the forward strand.
CATGATAATAATATCCAGGAAATAACAAACCCACCCTTCACCTACCAGAATTTTATAACATCAAATTAAACTGATCACTACCGTGTCCCTCTCCACGGGACACTTTATTTACTTTACCGAAAACCTGGAGATGCACATTTATTCGGATCAGTAAAAAGGCTCCTGACATAGAAAATAAGTGATTCTTTAATTTCTAAACTGAAACTGCAGTTTGTAGCATTTACTTCACGTGTGGTGGAAACAGTAAATATGAACTTTTTAAATTTAATTTAAAATAATATCGTATTTAGATCCAAACGTTACTGTCTTCACTCGCTGTGTTGCTAACATAGATGCTAACATTAGCATTCATATTACAAAGGATCTGTCCTTATATAGCCCTTTTTAGTCCTAGTTTACACTACACTACATCACATTCACACAGACAAAAAAATGTTTTTTTTTTTCCCATCTGTCGCACACATTCATACCTCGATAGACACATCCGGATTCAGTGTCCTGCCCAAGGACACTTCGGCTAATCTACAGACTTTCTGGTTGGTAGACGACTCCGCTTCCTCCTGAGCTACAGCCACCCCGGCAACTAACCTCTCCAGGTGCGTTTTCAGGTGAAGCCAGAGTCCTGCTGTTGGTTAAGTCTAGGTTCAGATCCAGGTCTAGGTTCAGGTGTAGGATAAGCAACATTAAGAATGAGGTCAGCTGATACCTCAGAGGAATGAGCAGGTTATTCCATCTTCCTGAGGGCACGGCCATTTTCCAAGATGACCACACCAGGATTCGTGTTGCTCGGATTGTGAAAGAGTGGTTCAGGGAACAGGAGACATCATTTTCACACATGGACTGGCCACTGGACTGGAGTCCAGACCTGAACCCCATGGAGAATCTTTGGGAAGGTGCAACTGGACAGAAATAAATGTTGTGACGTTGTAGAAGCTTATTGAGACGATGCCACAGAGAATGATGCTGCATCACAGATAAAGGAGGTCCAAGGAGGTTTTAGAGGGTGACTTCTCGTTTTGGATGGGTAGGTAGACCCAGGTAAATAGACCTACTGCGATGAACAAATAAACATGGGGCTTCCCCTGGAGGTGGGGCTTGGTGGCATGCTCCTGGTGGCAGGGCCTGCACCCATGGGGCCCAGTCTGAAGAGGCAACATGGGTACCCCTTTCCAGACCTCCATCCACCTGGACCATCCAGACCTCCATCCATATATCCATCTAAATAACATCTTAGCATGTTTATATAATATAAATTTAAACGTAGATGTAAATAAATATTCTATCTGAATATAATAATTATATCATAAATAAATTCTTTCCCGTTTATAACTGAGGCAAACTTGGTAATTACAAAAAGTGCATATATATTAAAATAAATAATGTATTTATTTATACTTCAGTGAGCAGCAGTGTATTGGGTGACTCACTAATGTCCAATATAGTGGCTAATTTGGACATATATTTTCCTCACCCATACATATAGTAGAAAAGAGCTTTTCAATAGGAGTCCATTGGAGGGTCATGGAGTCGTGGAGGGAAGGGTTCAAAAAACACCAGGCAGACTAACTAACAGCAATAATCCGTGTTTATGCTGACAGTTCCTTAACCAAATGTTTATTACCGTAGCCATGGCAATGAATAGCCGTGAACTTTGTATGACCCAAACTAAACGGCAGCAACAAAAATCTGTGCTATATTTACACTCCTGCAGGTGCTGATGGTTCAGGCTGCAAGATAAGAAACAAAGGTAATTGTAATTTTAGAAAACTGGTCCATCACCGCCACCACACTGTAAATCTGCGAGCTAATGGACTGGTGTCAAGGTCAAGTTTCCCCCTGCAGGTGATTTCCCGTGAAACAGCTCACACCACTCAGAAAGCAGCTAATGGGAGAAGGCATTAGAGGACATAAACAAGAGCACATCAGCTCCTCCATGATGACGCCCTCCTCCCAGAAGGCTGACCCTCCCTCCGTTCAGCTCTCCAAGCACCGTCTGCAGGAAACCTCCGCCAGCGTGATTGATCTGAGGCGGGCGATTCCTGACGAGACAGCTGCTTGGAGAAATCAAATTCCTGCAGGAGCTGGAAAAACATGTTTGTCCCATATGTTTCATGGAGTCACTGCCTTTATTGCTGGACGAGTAAATAAAGTAACACCGCCAACATGTAGCAGGAGGTCAGTGAAATGCTCATTATAGAGAATTACAGCACAAACTCCGCTTCCCTTTTAAAGTCCAGCTTGAAAGTCGGTCCCAGACTTGTGCAGAACTGGACAAAAAGCTGTTGGAGATCCACTTTATTTGAATTAGGTGTTGCCGTATAGAAACATCCAATACCTGCAGGACACCGGCCACGAGGACCGGGTTGGCGATCCCTGGACTGACTGAGTGGCCGGCAGCCATCATACTGAAGCTAATGACCGATTCAGTCTTCTACTGCTGTGTTTACTAGCGTGCATAAGCTAGCTAACTTAGATGCTACGCTAGCTTGTCATCTTTTCAGTTTTCTGTCTTGTAAAAAACTAGAACTCAATATAACTTTCTGGTAAATAAACAGCCACAGTCCCAATAAAAACCTGGAACATGTTTTTCCACTTTGAGGACGACATTGATGGCTAATTGGAATGATGTGTCTGAATGGATAAATTACTCCCCGTACACCTATCACAGATAAGTACATGAAATGTTTTTCCCATATATAATGTTGTGACAGCTTGACAGCAGCTGGATCATTTTACTGAAATTAGAAACAATTTTTAAACTAACATGAAGACAAAACATTAGGAGGAAAACAGGTCTGGTGTGGCTGCAATCAACCCCCCAGTTCTGGCTGCAGCATTACAACATGTCACGAGAACTATTTTCTGAACATTAAGTGATTTCATACTTCTACAGTCTGAACACTACACACACCAAACAATCACATTTTCTAATATCCGGCAATTGTTTTTAGTTGGAAATTCCTGTGTTGTTGGTCCAATCCGCGCTCATTAGGTTTGATTGCAGGCTGTTGGAATATTCAGCGTGGATTAAAATAGCAGAGTCTTTGGGAACCTGTTGCCTGGAAGACATAACCATAGTAATCTCCCAGATGTGCCTCACATGGCTCTGGAATCAACGGGGAAGTTTCCTTTTGTGGATTTGAGTGAAAACAGTCAGAAAGTCCTGGCACAGGAACTGTAAGTAATTCTGTGATGGCGGAGGAGGCCGTAACGAGAGGTGACAGCTATAATCGCTGTTGTATAGCCATGACTAGTGGCAAATGGTAGGAAGAGCGTTCTTAACATGGATGTAAAAGATATGTCTGGAAAACATGTTGGACATGACTCGGACTAATGGAGGGACCAAACCTCCGATCCAGGATAAAAACTCTGTGATCTGATTCAATGAAAATGCACTTTTAACCCTTAAAACGCCGCTAGATCGCCAACAAGAAGATGAGGATGGAGCTATCCTGTTTTATCACGTTCAACCATGTTTGATCCAGAACTGGTGGTGTTGTTGGAGTGCTGGGTTATATGTGAGTCTGCTGGTATTGTCCTGCTTTTACTCCTTCACCCTTAAAGCTCCACCAGATCTCCCCGAGGTCTCTCCTCCACCACCAGGAGCGGTAGTGTGTAGCTCTGTGGGGTAAACTGTGATGGACAGCTTCCTCTTTAGGTGATCTACGGAGGTTTTCCAGGCATTTATAATTGTAATTGTGCCCTAGTGGTGGGTTCGACCGCCCTACATCTCACCTGTGGTGAGCATAATATTATTATTATTACTATTATTGGTGATGATAATAATAATATTAAAGTCATTACTAATAATGTAATTATTATCTTTATTATTATTACAGTTCATTTATTATTGTGATCGATGTGAATATTGTTACTACCATCACTGTCATCAGTGTCATTGCTAGTTAATAACTATTTATTTTTTATTACTGTTGGCATACTCACCACAGTAATATTAGTTGAAATTTCCCAGATAGTTTTGAATTCTTATTCCATTTTCTGCCTCTCAGAGCAACGCACATGAGCTTTTCTATTTTAGGTCGTTGTACAAACACATTTTTGCCTTTGATGGAATAAATGTATTTGCTCTGAGTTTAGAAACGTATTAATGATGCAGGTTTTCATTGTATTGAAGATAATCGTGGAAGCAGGTTATTGTTTCTGCTCCATGTTTTTATCCCGCACTCAGAGTTCAGACCCAGATGGACGCTTTCCCGCTCTGCTCACATCGTTCCTTCTTTTCCGTCTCCGCTCACCACGCAGCGTGGACGGCAGGCCGCCAGGAACGGACCACAGCCCTCCTGATGTTACAACACCAGCAAAGTTCTGCAGTTGCAGGCAGCAGAAAGCTGGCCTACAGTGTTATGGAAACACCGAGGGGAAACCCGACGAGAACCGATCACACACATTTCTACACACTGAGCAGAAGAGAGCAGCCTAGCCGGGCTAGCAGCTCTGAAAATGGCTTATATGTCATAAAAAGGAAAAATAAGTCACTCAGAAAACCATTTACTTATGCAGCTGTGAAGTTTTAATTCGGTTATTTAAAATAAAACTCCAGACAGAAACCGGTTTAAATGGTCAGATACAGAAGAAAGGTCATAAAATGTAATAAAATGGAAAAATACTTCATAAATACTTTAAGGGAAATGATGAAAAACTAAATAAAAATAATGAATAAATACATGAATTTATTTAAAAGAAGGAAACTATCTGCATCTTTCTGTTTCCTCCTTTCTAACGACTCCATGTTTTATCTCTGAAACTTTCAGCTCCAAACAAAGAGTCTTTAATGCAGACTGGAGGAGCCAGCGTCCAGCCAGCGTTAAAACCCGCCACTTCTTCACCTTTACACAGAGCTCTGGAATTAGCTATGTCATTAGGATCACTCAGCAGACTATTTAGAGGTCCCACAACGAAACGAATATGCTAACGAGTGAAATATTTTAGGAAAGAAGAAGAAGGAAAAATGTCGCTGCTATTTGCAGAAACTCCCGCAGACCTGACAAATGACGACGTTGTGGTCAACACACCGTCTCCGGAGGCTTTCTGATCAGGAATTAAGTTAATCCAGCTTAAGTTGCTTCAGCTCCAGTTTTCAGTCAGAGTCACTGAAATTATTAAGTTTCTTTCAAAAGAGAATCTGAACCAGTTTCACTTAAAAGAATAAATCCAATAAAATATTAGATTTTTCCCAAAATAACTTCATATTCACATCTTACTTTATAACACAGCATGAAAAGAAAATATTTAAATGCTTTACTTGTGTGTCATTTCTAAAACATGTAGAAAGAAATATTAATTAGGGTTCAGCTTTATTTCTGCTGGAATGACTCCATCATCAGACTGTGGTGGGTTCACTGTCCTCCACACGCATCTAACTGTAATAACAACAGAATATTCCTACAACACCAACTACATGACTACTGACCCCAGGAAGAATAGCTGATGCAGCATGCTGCTGACGCTTATGGGGATCTCAATAAACATAAACATAAACATGTGAACACAACGCAGGCTGTGAAGATTTACATGGTTAAATTCCTGCTGAATATGAATTCTCTGTGGTCTTTATAGAGTTGATAGTAAATTATTAACAGGTCTGGGTTTTGGAATAAACTAATTAAATAAATTACATAAACTTAATCTCTTGTTACAAGTGGAAGTTGAAGCAATAGCTCTCTTTACCAACTGACAGAATGAATCTGGATAAGAATCTTTTTGCTGTCCCAGTATGAACAGATGTGCTTTAACAGCTTCGTCCAGCTGTGAGTGAAAGTATAAAAAAGTAATACACCTGGAAAACCATATAACTAAGAAATTTACCTTCAATAAAAAGTCTCATAAAAAAACAACTTCAAGTAAAAGAAAGAGAATTAACCTAAATAGAAAAACTAAAGTAAATAAATGGACATGAGCAGAATATTAGTCAACATATAACCGCAGTTATTTTCAGTATTTCCAGTATTAAAATTTACAGCAGAATCAGGTGGGATGGATGAATGAAAAGGTGTGAGCATGCTCTCTCCATGCTTCCATGTGTCCAGTAACATGCATTAATTATTCATCCCTAAACCAACCCTGTGAGTTTAACTGGATTTATTCTGGTGCAGCGTATTAGAACTGTAGAGCTGACATCTGAGAACAGTAGTACTGGCGTCCATGTCCCAATGTCAGAGTCCATGCCAAGTCCTTCCAGTCTCCATCTGTGTTGAGTCCTTCCAGTCTGTGTCCATGCCACCTCTATGCCAAGTCCATACTATGTCCATGCCGAGTCTGTCCAGTCAGTGTCTGTACCGAGTCCGTCCTGTCAGCGTCTGTACCAAGTGTGTCCAGTCAGCGTCTGTACCGAGTCCGTCCTGTCAGCGTCCGTGCCGAGTCCGTCCTGTCAGCGTCTGTACCGAGTCTGTCCAGTCAGTGTCTGTACCGAGTCCGTCCTGTCAGCGTCTGTACGAAGTCTGTCCAGTCAGCGTCTGTACCGAGTCCGTCCAGTCAGCGTCCGTGCCGAGTCCATCCTGTAAGCGTCTGTACCGAGTCTGTCCTGTCAGCGTCTGTACCGAGTCCGTCCTGTAAGCGTCTGTAACGCTTCCATCCTGTCAGCATCTGTACCGAGTCCATCCTGTAAGCGTCTGTACCGAGTCTGTCCTGTCGCGTCCGTGCTGAGTCCGTCCTGTCAGCGTCTGTACCGAGTCCGTCCTGTAAGCGTCTGTACCGAGTCCGTCCTGTCAGCATCTGTACCGAGTCCATCCTGTAAGCGTCTGTACCGAGTCTGTCCTGTCAGCGTCTGTACCGAGTCCGTCCTGTAAGTGTCTGTACCGAGTCCGTCCTGTCAGCGTCTGTACCGAGTCCGTCCTGTCAGCGTCTGTACCGAGTCCGTCCTGTAAGCGTCTGTACCGAGTCCTTCCTGTAAGCGTCTGTACCGCGTCCATCCTGTCAGCATCTGTACCGAGTCCATCCTGTAAGCGTCTGTACCGAGTCCGTCCTGTCGCGTCCGTGCTGAGTCCGTCCTGTCAGCGTCTGTACCGAGTCCGTCCTGTAAGCGTCTGTACCGCGTCCATCCTGTCAGCATCTGTACCGAGTCCGTCCTGTCAGCGTCTGTACCGAGTCCGTCCTGTCAGTGTGAATGTTGAGCCACAGTTAAGAGCTTTAACAGATGAAGGCATCACAAATCTGTGGTCAGATTGGGGACGTTAAAAGCAGTCACATAGCTTTGTTTTGACAAGACAAAATGTTCCTCAGAGCTAATATTTACAGCAGACAAGCATTTTCGCACTAGACTCAAGTCGAGCAGGATGAGCTCCATAAGTGCTTTGCATCAATTTAGCCAGCTAATGTCCAAGTCTGATGGAGAGCTGGGAGATAAATAAGGCAGAAATCTAATGAGTTTCTGTTGCTTCATTCTGTGTTGTTGTAAGCCTCAATGGACGTGATGATAGAGAAGTCCAGCTGGCTGGATCAGCCTCATGGCTTAGTGTAAACACCCTGACATGGTGCAGGTGTCCTCTAGCACGATGGAGGGAAACATCAGAAGGGAGCAAGGCTTTGGGTGCAAGTCAAGGGCCCCCATCTAAAGTCCTGATCAGTGCTGCAACCCCCCAGCGATCAGGACTGTCCAGCCTGGAGCTGCGCAAGGAAGCGTTGTAAACCAGACACTGACCAATGACCCTACTGTCAGACTACCTACGCCTACAAAGGAAGCCTCTGATGGATGAAGATTGCTCTTCTTCCATGTTTGTCTATAAGAGTCATCACTTCTCAGCACTTCTCGTCTCCTCAGTGGACAGAAATGTCCCTTCAAGATGACTAAAGACCTTCATTTTTCAACATGTTAAAAGACTTTCAAACCCAGAAATCTAAAATTTGTTCACGCTATGAGTGGACTCATCCTAAACCAGGTCCCCAGGTTCATCTGGGGGTTCCACACCACAACACCTGGAATCTGATCTGTGTCACACTAATGTTAATCGGGTTCAATGATCAATGATCCAGTGTCATCAGTCCAAATGGAAGAAATCAATCAAACATCAAAGCACTAATCATTTTTATCCATTTATTTTTGTGTAAAGTCAGACTATACTAACCTGGTTATTATAACTAATTAGTAAAAATATTTGGTTTGAAGATCTAAACAGGAAAAAAGCTTCTATCCTGTCAACTGACATTACTAATAAATATTAGTGCTGGGCAACGATTCAAGTTGTTACACGTGATTAACAACAGGACAATCTGTGATTAATCATGATTAAATTAAATAATTTATTGATTATTCAAGTTAATTTTTTTTTGTTTTTACTTTTACATAAAAAATTCCACTAGTTAAACAAAAGTTTAGTCATTTTTGGTTGAAAAGAAACAAAATGAACAAACAAGCTGCCTTTAACAGCAGCATTGTCCTAAATATTAAGGTAATAAAATCAAATCTGTCTGCAAAAGAAAGATAAAAATTTCAGGATTTATTAGTTAAAAGTGAACGAGCCAGCAGGACGGGAAGCTGGAAAAATTTCTGGCGCTTGAACAGGATTGTAACGCCGTCTAGACTGGGATGGAGGAAAAATAACAACAATGACCTCAAACCTGTGCAAATATTCAGTAAATCTACAATTTATTTCCTTTTATATTTCCTGTTACGACGTCTAAGCAGGAGATGAAGCAAACAAAAGTTAATTAACAACTTTTGAAGCCTTCGAATTAAAATAAACAGTTTTTTTTGTGCTTTTATATTGTGTTCGTTAATTTCATTAATCAAGCACAGGATCGGTGCATTTCCATCGAGTTGTACACACACACCTGTTCAGGTAAACGCTGCAGACATGCAGATGATCTCATTGGCTGAGACGTAACAGGATGTCCAGCCAGCATCATCCCTCCTGTTACTGGTTTCCCTGTTTATTCAGAGCCAGACAGAAACAGACTTACAGGAAAACTGTGTTAACACGTGACAAAATCATTGTTGTCAATTAATTAATGCGTTAACATGATAATAACGTGTTAACCTTCCCAGTCCTATGAAATCCATTCATCTGTGGCCACAGGTTGATAAAATGTAGTGTAAATAACGTGTTGTGTGTCAGTAACAAACGGGAGGTAATAACACCACAAGTATAT
>JBAFTA010000004.1:1505833-1518705 GCA_036919975.1 Melanotaenia parkinsoni
CCGGTCTCAGAGGTCAGTGTCCATGTCTCAGGTCATCATTCCAGTCTCAGAGGTCATCGTTCCGGTCTCAGAGGTCAGAGTCCCGGTCTCAGAGGTCAGTGTCCCGGTCTCAGAGGTCAGTGTCCATGTCTCAGGTCATCATTCCAGTCTCAGAGGTCATCGTTCCGGTCTCAGAGGTCATCGTCCCGGTCTCAAGAGATCGGTGTCCTGGTCTCAGAGGTCATCGTCCTGGTCTCAGAGGTCATCGTCCCGGTCTTAGAGGTCATCGTCCCGGTCTTAGAGGTCATCGCCCTGGTCTTAGAGGTCAGAGTCCTGGTCTCAGAGGTCATCGTCCCGGTCTCAAAGGTCAGTGTCCATGTCTCAGGTCATCATTCCAGTCTCAGAGGCCATCGTTCCGGTCTCAGAGGTCATCGCCCCGGTCTTAGAGGTCATCGTTCCGGTCTCAGGGGTCATCGCCCCGGTCTCAGAGGTCATTGTTCCGGACTCAGAGGTCATCGCCCCGGTCTCAGAGGTCATCGTCCCGGTCTCAGAGGTCATCGTCCCAGTCTTAGAGGTCATCGCCCCGGTCTTAGAGGTCAGAGTCCCGGTCTCAGAGGTCATCATCCCGGTCTCAAAGGTCAGTGTCCATGTCTCAGGTCATCATTCCAGTCTCAGAGGTCATCGTTCCGGTCTCAGAGGTCATCGCCCCGGTCTTAGAGGTCATCGTTCCGGTCTCAGAGGTCATCGCCCCGGTCTCAGAGGTCATCGTTCCGGTCTCAGAGGTCATCGTTCCGGTCTCAGAGGTCATCGCCCCGGTCTCAGAGATCATCGTTCCGGTCTCAGAGGTCATCGTTCCGGTCTCAGAGGTCATCGCCCCGGTCTCAGAGGTCATCGTCCTGGTCTCAGAGGTTATGTTTTTATCATGGTTTTACCATGTCACTGCGATTGTGGTCACATCCCTGTTGTGCTTCCTCTCTGAACCCAGTAAGGAGGGAATGAAACCAGACAGGAAGATAAAAGCAGAGAGATGGAGCGAGTCCGGCAGGCTGAACTCACTTGGCAGTTGTGTCTGAACTCTCATCGTTCTCTGAGGACGAGGATGAGGAGGAGGCGGTGAAGAAGGTGGCCTCGTTGTGGTTGGGGCTGCCGGTCTGGCCCGGGTTGATGGGAGACGACCTCTCGTACAGCGGCGTGTGCTTCCCCTGGGGATGAATGTTGCTGAAGCTGCTGTGCTCTGCGAGGTCTTTCCCAGACGGACTGGGATCCACCGAAGGTTGGACAGGCAGCGGTGCTCGAGGAATGTTGAGACCTGCAGGAGACGCCACTGTCACAGGAAGTCCAACAGGTTTTGGTCTGACTGCGCAGTGGATTAAAAAAAAATTCAGCATGTGCAGATGATGATGATGATAATGAAGCTTGTTATTTATGAAGATGCTGTTTGTAAACGTACACCTTCCAGATCAGCTGATCCAGTGAAAAGTGACCCACCTAACTGTGGAGGGAAGTGGGGGGGGTTGCTGGCTTCTGAATAAAACTCCACAGCCTTCTTGAAGCGAAGGACTTTGTCATCAGGACAAGACTGGAAGAAACATGTAAACGAGCTCAGAGGAGGCCATTCACTCATCCACAACAACTAGACTTGAATCTATTAGAAACATAAATTTTACATTTTTTAAGTTATATGATTTCATTTTTTATCAAATACATTTAAAGTTATCAAAAAAGAAAGATAGAAAGGAAAAATGATATACCTAAAGGTTTAATCACCAACAACTAGTTATCTTCACTTCTTTCTTTGTGTTGTTGTCTGTTTCCAGCTTGGCTATCTTTTTCTAGGTGCTCTCGATGATTGTCAGCTTAATTTTCATGCAGATGTAGCAGCTGGTTTTTCCTGTTTAGATTGAACAGCTGATGCTGTTCTATCTGATTTGTCCTTATCTGCTTCTTCTTTTCTCTTCTCTTCTGTTTATTCTCTCCTTTCTTTTGCCCCCAACCCTCTTGTCAGGTGTCCAGCATTAATATGGAAATTCAGCAACAGACTAATTTAAAATGAATGAATAAAGCTTAATCATCAGGAGAAGTCTTATATCCATACAGCAGCTAGACCGTTCAGTCGTCCGTCCTCACCGCTAGCTCCTGCAGCAGCTAGCCAGGCAGCGCTACATTCCGGCACCACGACAGGTACGTTTATAATGACGTGGTGAAATTAAGAATGACTCAGCATGTCTAAGTTTAACTCTGTTTGCCATTTGTCATGATAGTTTACATTGCATTGCTAGCTTAAGTTACTCCCTGTCCCACCAGAATCGGCCTCAAATAATGCACATGGGTCGGACTCTAACTCCTACTGGACCACACATATTCCAGTTTGTGACGTTTGTGCTCAGACATCTCAGCAGCATCACCGCCATATACCTGCTGCGTGAGTCAAATCAGCATATTTACATTTTCTACTTCAGCAGTTCTCCTCACACAACAAGTAAAACAAGTATTTAAATCTCTAATCTGGACCGTTCACTTTCTACACGTCCAGCTGCACCTGTCGTACCTGTGAATGCTTGAAGATGTCCTTAGCGACAGCCTCCAGGTCTGTGATGTCTGGGATGCTGCGGACGTAGCTGGCCACGGCCTTGATCACGACGTCACAGGGGGGGAGTACGAGCTGGTGGGCACGCACCTGACAAAGACCAGGTGTGATGAGTGATGACAAACAGAGATATCTGGGCAGTAAAAGAGCCCAGCTGGGACACGACAACAAGCATTTCCTGCTGGGCAAACTAAACGAAACAGATGTACAGAGACGAGCCTTCTTCTTTACAACTAAACCTCAGCTTCTGGGTCAGATTCATCCCTGAAGTTGATCCCAGTTTTTGGGGCTACGTTTGTCCTTCTTAGATCGGTTCATCAGTCCTCGATTGGATGAAGATCTGGGGAGTTTCCAGGCCACGTATAGGGATAGGAATTGATAGGATTTTATTGATATAAATGCCATTATTGACTCTGCCTTTTGAGCTGGTGCTTTATCTATTCTCTATAAAGTCCTGACCCAATCTTCAAAAAAAAAAAAAGTATCTACAACATGGATTTAGGGGGTAAAAAAGTGTATTTAATATCTAAACAGAGTAACCTTTAAGTTTAGAATATTTGTCAACTCCAGTGTAAAGAAAATGGTTCAGATCAATATCTTCAAACTAAGCTGGACACCCAAACTACAGATCTGGTGTGAAAAGGGGTAAGAATGCATCACTTAATATACAAACTCTGTAGATGTTTACATGAAGTCAACTAAGACTGCAGTAAAATAACACTGACCGCTGCATTGTGATGCTTATTAATGAAATACCGCCCCTGTAACCTGAACAGGCTCATCAGGTGAATAAGTCAACATCTGGTTCCTGAATACTTCCCGCTGCCTGTAGACCTTCCCTTTAGCACAGCTTTGTACTTTATCCTTTTATTAAATAACTAAACAGCGTGATGTTGTCTTATTTGCACATCTGCACATCATTTCTGCTCTGCTCGCTCTTTGCACATAGTCCAATGCACACACAGAAAGCACGGCTAGGCAGCGTACTCCTCCGCACAAGGATATAGGTCTGTTTTATTCTCCAACCATAATTGGTACTTCCAATACAGACATTAGAACCTCTGCAACTGTCGTATCTCTCAGTGAAATGTAGCCGGGCTCTGGATCGCTTCTGGCGGCAAACAGACCTGCTTGTCTGACTTTGTTGATCTGTAGTAAGTGAGCTGACCAGCAACTGCTGGCACTGGTAGAGAGAGTTGATAAGACCATGTGGTGCACGATTCCAGCACTTCGGAAATTTTGGAACCGGCTCCTCAGTGAAACCGAGCTTCGATTCCCATCCCTAGCCACTGATCCAAAATATTTAATGTAATGATTTCTGAACCGCTTCCTTATCACTTCAATCATGTTTCTGCATCACGCTGGAAAAAACAGACACAAAAAAATGTTGATCTTGGAGAATGTTTTGGTACCATTCCCGGTTCCTGGCCGTGGTTTATGGGTGTCTTACTGGAACAACTTCTGACTCAATCTGCAGAAACAGCAGCCAACTGAAGGCCCGTTTAAGTTCTGCACTACAGACGGATACGGACCCTTTGAGCGGTCTTGTGTCTTTTAATTGCGTAATTTGGTCATTTTCCCGGACTCTTGCTGATGTGTCCCTGACGCAGCAAGCAGAGTGCCACAAGGGAGCGCAGGGATAGTGTTGGACAGTACGGCTGCAAAGGGGGGAAAAAAAAGAAGAAGCTGATGTATTTAACATCTCCACGGACCACCTCCCTCTACGGCGCTCTTTTTGACTCTTTCTGAGAATGAACATCCTGATCCTCCATTGTCACCATATTTGTTATTGTCTGAAACGGACGTCAGAGCTCTGAATTCTGCACTGCCCTCTGGTGGCTGTACTGGCCAACGATCTTAAAGGTCAGTCAACATAAAGGACACATGGTAGCATGAGAGCAGTGACGTTTGAAACAGACATATTCATTTATGTATGTAAAGGGAGTCAAAAGAATTTGTGTTTAGGACAAATTACCCTGGGGATAGTCCAAGGTACTTGGTTCAATTGGGTAAGAATTCTGAAAAATGTCCCACCTTCCTTTAGTTTGGTCTCAGTCTGAACTTTACTGAAGCGGACTAAACCACATGGACACCATCATGCAGTTAGGACAACTGCCCACTAGGGGGAGATATTCCCAGAAACGACCACTGACCAAGATGGAAATCAAGTTCATTGACTGACAGGACCGAAAGCGTCTTGCTCAACACAAGTAAACAAAGGAGCAACACTACATTTTTACCAGATTCTGCGTCTTTAGTCAGACCAGGTCCAACCAGACCAGAGTTTGATTCTTTGCCTCGGACCTCAGTGTAAATGAGCATCCACACTACTACAAACAAACCAGATTATCTGTGGAAGGGGACCAGGCTTTGTGTAAAGTGGACCAAACAGAATCAGTGTGAATGAACTCCTACATTACTTTAACGCTGCGATCCTACATCACGCCAGCCTCACTCTTACATCACGACAACACCACCTGTACATCACGCCAACTGATCTCCTACATCACTTCAACTTCACTCCTACATCACGCAAACTTCACTCCACCATCAAGCCAACTTCACTCCTACATCCCGCCAATGCAACTCCACCATCACGTCAACTTCACTTCTACATCATGTCAACGCCACTCCACCATCACGTCAACGCCACTCCTACATCAAGTCAACGCCACTCCTACATCACGTCAACTTCACTCCATCATCACGCCAACTTCACTCCTACATCCCGCCAACGCAACTCCACCATCACGCCAGCTTCACTCCATCACGTCAACGCCACTCCACCATCACGTCAACGCCACTCCACCATCCCGCCAACTTCACTCCATCATCACGCCAAAGCCACTCCACCATAACGCCAACTTCACTCCTACATCCCGCCAATGCCACTCCACCATCCCGCCAACTTCACTCCATCACGTCAACGCCACTCCACCATCACGTCAACGCCACTCCTACATCACGTCAACGCCACTCCACCATCCCGCCAACTTCACTCCATCATCACGCCAAAGCCACTCCACCATAACACCAACTTCACTCCTACATCCCGCCAATGCAACTCCACCATCACGCCAGCTTCACTCCATCACGTCAACGCCACTCCACCATCCCGCTAACTTCACTCCATCATCTCGCCAACTTCACTCCACCATCTCGCCAACTTCACTCCACCATCATGTCAACGGCACTCCACCATCACACAAACTTCACTCCACCATCACGCCAGCTTCACTCCATCACATCAACGCCACTCCATCATCATGCCAACTTCACTCCACCATCCCGCTAACTTCACTCCATCATCATGCCAACTTCACTCCACCATCACGCCAATGCAACTCCACCATCACGCCAGCTTCACTCCATCACGTCAACGCCACTCCATCATCATGCCAACTTCACTCCACCATCCCGCTAACTTCACTCCACCATCACACAAACTTCACTCCACCATCACGCCAATGCAACTCCACCATCACGCCAGCTTCACTCCATCACGTCAACGCCACTCCACCATCCCGCTAACTTCACTCCATCATCATGCCAACTTCACTCCATCATCATGCCAACTTCACTCCACCATCTCGCCAACTTCACTCCACCATCCCGCTAACTTCACTCCACCATCTCGCCAACTTCACTCCACCATCACGCCAACTTCAGTCCTACGTCACGCCAACGCCACTGCATCACGCCAACTTCACTCCTACATCCCGCCACCTACATCGCGCAAACTTCACTCAGCCATCACGCCAGCTTCACTCCTACATCATGTCAACGACACTCCACTATCACGTCAACGCCACTCCTACATCATGTCAACGTCGGTCATAATAGTCGGTGAATAGTCGACCATCAGAATACTTGCAGCCCTAACAGGGATACACAGTTGTCACTGATGCTTATTTAAAATCCGAGATTGGTTTTATCTGTGATAGAAGCGGATTTCTGGCATGTAGGTGCCTTGTCACAGCGGTGAACTCAATCCACAAAGAACACGTCATCCTTCTTATTTATTAATATTCTCATAGTGATCTTATTTGTTTTATTTACTTTGTATGTTAGTAATAATGTTGAACTGATATCTAGTTAATTTAGTTTTTACTACAGATGCTTTAAAACTGGCAGTATTAAAGAAAATTGTTATAATAATCAAGATCGGACAATATAAAAAATATATTGTGACAATTGTCTTTGTCATATTGCCCAGTTCTATGATCAGGTATTATCAGGTACCATCAGGTACTGTCAGGTACTATCTGGTACCATCAGGTGCTATCAGGTACATGTGTTGCTCTAACTGGCTTTTGGGGAAGGGATTTCCGTCTGTCTGCTGCAGGTTTAAGTTTTTATGCTGATGTTTAAACAACAGAAGTTCCCTACAACCTTAAAACTAAACTTCACGTTTTGGATAAATGTGCAGTAAAAAATATGGTTATGTAATAAGTCATGAAACAAGTAAATACTACAATAAATAGCTGCATGCATTAAGCTTGGAGTAATACGTTCCTGAGATCAGCTCAATCAATCAGCCCAGATTCAGTCAGGTAAGATTACCTGCAGAGTAAGTGAGAGAGAGCAATGAATATCCACCAGGCTCAGATGCTAGCCTGACACGAGCAAAAAACACTTAAAACTACCAGAAAAGTTTAGTAGTCAGAGAGCTTGACCACTAGAAAACACTGATAGTTGTGGAGGGTTTTTACACCATAAACTGCTCGTGTTTACTTTGCTTGTTTGCACTAAAAGCCAACAGATGATGTTACTGTGGTTTAAATGATGTACTGGCGCTTTGTGTTAACTGTACAACCAGTTTAAGCGGGACGGTAGAGGTGGATGTGTGGCCCACTGGCACAAAGCTTCCAACAATCTGGTCCGAGGGAAAACACAGATGAGTAGTGCTGGTCTAAACGTCTTTAAGCCCTGATGGCTGCTTCCAGCAGGATAATGCACCAGGTCACCTCCAACTGCTTTCTGGGACATGACAATGTGTTCACAGTACTCCAATGTAGGGATGTCACGATGGACGGACGGACCCAGTACCTTTAGAGATGCTAATGGATGCTCTGAACCCAGTAAGTTCCAGTGAAAGGCAGCCAGGTCTTCATCAGGCAGTATGTGGTTCCCTGTAAAACACCACAGTTCAGCATTAGTGAGTGGGCCAACCTGCAATCCGTCGATCCAATTACCCCCACCCCTCCTCCTGGATCTGCGAACCACAGCAAACCTAAAAGTGATGCAAAGATGATGAAACGACTGGGGTTGAGATCGAGCTGCCGCGCCACCTCATGCATCAGGTACTGGCTGGTGGTGAGGCTCTTGCCGTTGCGGCTCAGTTTGAGGGTGTGGGCGCTGAAGTAGTATGGGATGTTGCTCAGAGCGTAGTCCGAGTCGTAGGCCACCAGGCCATGGAAGCCCCCCTCCCTGTATAAGGCCATTACTTCCAAGTGGTGGTCCTCTATGCTCTGGACAACCTGCAGAACCACAGAGACAAGAATCCAGATTCAGGATGATTTGATCTGTCTGAGCTGCTCATCCAGAAAAGGAATAAAAAAGAAAAATCGGCTTTGACTGCTCAAAAAGACGAGAAAATACCGACTAGGACTGGTCTCACCACTGATTCAGCTCGATTCACAACAGGCTGAATCGACTGCATTAAATCTGCTTTGATATCGATTCATTTTCAGAAAATATCTCATGTTATTTCACATTTAATGCATTTTCATGCTTCAATAATTCCCCAACCTTAGTTCCAGCTGGGAGCAATCATACTTATTCATTGTCAAATGATATAAAAAGTCTTTAACATTTTTGAACATCAATTTTAAAAAAAAACCTGTTCTTTTCTTTCCTTGCCTCAGATGATTTTCTAGTCCTGCAGGACTAAACTGGCCTTTCTTCCACTTCCACGCACTAATTCACCGCTTCAGCATCTCAGGTTCCCACCGAGCCGCTGGTTCACTGTCAGGGCATGGAAGTTAGCTGTGGAGCCATGGTGGACAGTTAACCCGCTAACTAGTCTGTTAACCAGCCCGCTGACCAGTCTGTTAACCAACCTACTGACCAGCCCGCTAAGCAGTCTGTTAACAAGCCTACTGACCAGTCTGTTAACCAACCTACTGACTAGCCCGCTAACCAGTCTGTTAACCAGCCTACTGATCAGTATACTAACTACTCTGCTAACTACTTTGCTAACTAGCGTGCTAACCTCCGCAGACGGCTCCCCCGAGCTGTGGACACCGGCAGGCCGACTCTTTACTCACCCCGACGTGGAACCGAAGCAGCGCCAGCCGGATGCAGTGGGCCATGCACACCGGAGGCAAGAACCAGACTTTGGGCGGCGGAGTGCCCTTGTTCTGGACGTGGCTGATGATCTGCTGAGCGGTCTGCCTCTCGTTCACCTGCCGCTTGACCCATTCGTGAAGACGGCCTTTCTCCAGGGCGCCATTGAAGCACACCAGGAGCTCCATGTTGCCGCTGAAGCAGGCCTTGGAGAGGGCGGCCAGGAAGCCCAGCATGTGGTTCCACTGGCCTCCGCTGACCCAGTCGGTGTAAAAGCCTCCGTAGAGTCTGTGCAGGCAATTTTCAGCGTCCACCAGGAGTCTGAGCGGACTCTGTGGGGGTCTTTGGCGGCCGCCTCCAACCAAACTTCCCCGAGCCAACCTCTGCAGATCGACCGGCACCACAGCACTGGGGCAGTGCTTTTCAATGTACTCCTGGAAGCCTTGGACGCCCATGCTGAGCTTCGAGTGAAGGAGACAAAAACTTAAAAAGTGACTGAAATAACTGAGAAATGCCAAAGGAAATAAAACCGGGGGTATTTGCGGAGCGCCTCTCCCCGTCACAGCGGCTGACAGTCGGTTAGTAGCTGTGGATATTTCAGGAGTGGAAATAATTCCCGAATAAAGGGGAAAAGGCGGCTGTTAACATATGGTCATTTTTGTTGAGTTGTTATTTTGGTTCATGGCTTTAAGTGCCATGTGTCGGATCAGGGAGCCATGTCTACAGTTGTGCTGCTCTCCGGTCTGAGTGAGAGTACAACACGTGACAAGATGACGCACGGGGACGTACGGATACCTAGACGCGCAAGGGACGCAAGAGCGTTCAGGGCCGCTTACTTCCGGGTTTACCAAGTTTCTATTAGATAAATATAATAAAGGCTTTTCCCGTTTCTCCAGATTTTGTGCGTACGGCAGGGTCAGAATAGCTGTGGAGGTAGGAACATTCTCCCACCAAGTTTGGGGTTTCTAAACCCTAAAAGTTGACTAGAATTGGGGTAAGCCTGTTTTTAAGTACACCAGTTTATAAATGAGGCAGCTAATCACAGCTCGCCAGTCTTAAAATCTTTAAACTGGTTTCCAGTTCACACTGGTTTCCTGTGTGAACTGGAAAGAATAGATTTAATCCTTTCTGATGGTTTACATCCCAGAACGGTTCAGGCTCAGAATCCATCTGTTATATGTTCAGAGGATATAAACCTGGCAGATGTCTGAGATCCAAAGACTCTGGTCCACTAGTCCAGACCAGGGTCCAGACCACAATCCAGATCAGAGTCCAGACCACAGTCCAAATCAGAGTCCAGACCTGAGTCCAGATCAGAGTCCAGACCACAATCCAGACCAGAGTCCAGACCTGAGTCCAGATCAGAGTCCAAATCCGAGTCCAGACCACAATCCAGACTACAGTCCAGCCCACAGTCCAGACCAGGGTCCAGATCAGAGTCCAGACCAGGGTCCAGACTAATCATGGGGAAGCAGCATGTAGCTGCTTCTTTCTGCTTGTGTGTAAATGTAGAGGTGTTCTCATCTTTTCTTACTTCATATCTTTATTGTTTAGCGTGTTCATGTGAGCCCGGTCTTCTGTCTTCTGTCTTCTGTCTCCTGTCTCCTGTCACCTGTCTTCTGTCTCCTGTCTTCTGTCTCCTGTCTTCTGTCTCCTGTCTCCTGTCTCCTGTCACCTGTCTCCTGTCACCTGTCTTCTGTCTCCTGTCTTCTGTCTTCTGTCTCCTGTCTTCTGTCACCTGTCTTCTGTCTCCTGTCTTCTGTCACCTGTCTTCTGTCTCCTGTCTTCTGTCTCCTGTCTTCTGTCTCCTGTCACCTGTCTCCTGTCACCTGTCTTCTGTCTCCTGTCTTCTGTCTCCTGTCACCTGTCTTCTGTCTCCTGTCTCCTGTCTTCTGTCTTCTATCTCCTGTCTTCTGTCACCTGTCTTCTGTCTCCTGTCTTCTGTCTCCTGTCTCCTGTCTTCTGTCTTCTGTCTCCTGTCTTCTGTCTCCTGTCTTCTGTCTCCTGTCTCCTGTCTTCTGTCTCCTGTCTCCTGTCTTCTGTCTCCTGTCTTCTGTCACCTGTCTTCTGTCTCCTGTCTTCTGTCTCCTGTCACCTGTCTTCTGTCTCCTGTCTTCTGTCTCCTGTCTTCTGTCTCCTGTCACCTGTCTTCTGTCTCCTGTCTTCTGTCACCTGTCTTCTGTCTCCTGTCTTCTGTCTCCTGTCTTCTGTCTCCTGTCACCTGTCTTCTATCTCCTGTCTTCTGTCACCTGTCTTCTGTCTCCTGTCTTCTGTCTCCTGTCTCCTGTCTTCTGTCTCCTGTCTCCTGTCTTCTGTCTCCTGTCTCCTGTCTCCTGTCTTCTGTCTCCTGTCTCCTGTCTCCTGTCTTCTGTCTCCTGTCTCCTGTCTTCTGTCTCCTGTCTTCTGTCTTCTGTCTCCTGTCTTCTGTCTCCTGTCAGCTGTCTTCTGTCTTCTGTCACCTGTCTTCT
The DNA here is from genome assembly GCA_036919975.1 of Melanotaenia parkinsoni. Taxonomy (NCBI): domain Eukaryota; kingdom Metazoa; phylum Chordata; class Actinopteri; order Atheriniformes; family Melanotaeniidae; genus Melanotaenia; species Melanotaenia parkinsoni. The sequence goes on from JBAFTA010000004.1 coordinate 1,517,156, forward strand.
GTCTCCTGTCACCTGTCTTCTGTCTCCTGTCTTCTGTCACCTGTCTTCTGTCTTCTGTCTCCTGTCACCTGTCTTCTATCTCCTGTCTTCTGTCACCTGCCTTCTGTCTCCTGTCTTCTGTCTCCTGTCTTCTGTCACCTGCCTTCTGTCACCTGTCTTCTGTCTCCTGTCTCCTGTCACCTGTCTTCTATCTCCTGTCTTCTGTCACCTGCCTTCTGTCACCTGTCTTCTATCTCCTGTCTTCTGTCACCTGCCTTCTGTCTCCTGTCTTCTGTCTCCTGTCTCCTGTCTCTTGTCTTCTGTCTCCTGTCTCCTGTCTCCTGTCTCCTGTCTCCTGTCTTCTGTCTCCTGTCTCCTGTCTTCTGTCACCTGTCTTCTGTCTCCTGTCTTCTGTCTCCTGTCTCCTGTCACCTGTCTTCTATCTCCTGTCTTCTGTCACCTGCCTTCTGTCACCTGTCTTCTATCTCCTGTCTTCTGTCACCTGCCTTCTGTCTCCTGTCTCCTGTCTTCTGTCTCCTGTCTCCTGTCTCTTGTCTTCTGTCTCCTGTCTCCTGTCTCCTGTCTTCTGTCTCCTGTCTCCTGTCTCTTCTGTCTTCTTGTTTGTTTGCTAAGCCGAGAGAATGTTGTTGTGCTGCATAATGACAACAAAGAAGTTGAATCTGCAGACACTTTGAAATCCAGGTTAAAATATTTTTCTCATGACCACCTGCACGGTAACTTTTAATTCATCTTGCTTTGAATCATTTTAATGTAATTTATGATTTTACTGTGATTTTTGCTGTTTACTGCTTTTTTAATGCTCTCTTTGCACCATCTGTAATGCTTTTAATGTTTTATGTAAAGCACTTTGAATTGTCCTGTACATGAACTGTGATGTAAATTAATTTTCCTTGCTCTGCCTGAAGTAGAGCTCTGCTCTGAGGCTCGTCACGTTCACGAGGTGAGAGTGGCGGCACACCTGGGCTGCCCTCCACCGGTGGCCCCAGCTAGTCTAATTTTTATTTAGCTTTTTAGCTTTAAGCCTTTTAACCTAAGTAGTAATATTTTACACGTGTTATTGATTAAATTTTATATTTAGATTTTTGTATCAAAATAAATATTTAACTTTAACATTAATAGCTTTTCTCTTCAATCTTCCCGTTGTTGACTCCACCACTCATTGTACCAAGCCCTCCGCCACACCGGGAAATACTCCAAGTAGCTTAAAACAAAAACAGAATAAATAACGACCATGTTTGTTACTCACAAGAACCAAAAGAGCAATAAGTAGAAATATTAGAACATCATTTCGGGAGCAGAGCGTTCATGTGTGCAGTGGAACGACTCTGTGAAACAGGCATAAACAGAAATCCCACTTATACCTATTTTCCCAGTTAGCATGTCCCAGTTTTATTTGATTACTTTCATTTATTCTTTTAACCTTTCATCTGTACGCTGATTATCTGCTGCTAAGCTAGAAAGATGCTTCTCAGCCACGTGTCATGTCTCCATGAAATTAAGGAGTGGATGGCTCCAAGCTTCTTGAATTGTCATGATATATATATGTATAT
>JBAFTA010000004.1:1570001-1580391 GCA_036919975.1 Melanotaenia parkinsoni
TTGCAACAATTCCTGGGAGTATTTGTGTATTTTGTGGAAAAATTCCAGGGGTGCCAATAATTTCATCCATGACTGTAACTGGCAGGTCTGGTCCTGGTTCAGAACTCTGCTGCATGACTTTTTACAGGAACCTGAAAAAGAGAGCGCATCATCCCCCTGTCCCGGCTTCACTGCACTCTCTCCACTTTATTTATCTGAGCTTCTCCACCAATATACTCCCACTCAGTCCCTGAGGTCAGTCGACCAGCTGCTCCTGGTCATCTCCAGTTCTAACCACAAGCCCAGAGGGGGCGGGGCTTTCTCCTTCCCCATTCACCAAGATCCCCCAACCCGTCTCATTGGCCTTCAACCCAACGTTAGACCTGATCCATGTGGTTTTTAATTTATTTTTATCTAGTTTTTACTGTCCGGATTTTGTTTACTGCTTTTATTATATTTAATTAATTTAGATTAGTTTTATGTTATGTTTTGTACTTTTATCTTAATAATCTTAGATGTTCAGCACTTTGTTCAGCTGTGGCTGCTGTTAAAATGCTTTATAAATAAATTGATGATGATGAGGACGAAGATGATTTAGCTCTGTTTGTGCTTACTGGCCTTATGCCAGCAACACAGTATGATTCAACACATTAAAGTAAAAACACAAGAACAGCTGCTCCCGTCTGATTAAGATCTAAATACCTACAAGAAAACAAAATGTATCAGACTGTGGGACACTTTGGAAAGTAGGAAGACAGGACTAGCAGCAGCAATACGTTTGTCTCTAGTCAGCTTCACTGATGCTTGTATCCTAGTAACCTGAGCAACACAACCAAAATATCAACATGTGACCCCTGCTGGTTTGGAGAAGGCTTTTGTTTCAGTATGGCAGATCTACATGCTAATACTTTAACATCTGAGTCACATGCACACACGCTTCCTCCCCGCACGACTGTGTGAAGACAGTAGAAAACATGAGCAGTAGGAGGTGTCTTGTTGCCATGTCAACACAAAGCATACTCTCTGTAGACCAGCCTGTGGTTACCTTGGAGACCAACTTAAGTCTGTTGCAGAGATCAGACAAAAAGATTAGTTTTCTTTTCAGAAGATGCCGTGTGATGATTTCATTGTTGATCCCTCATGATGAAATAAAAACAAGAGGAACCGAGACAAGAGCTGTATTTTTAAATAAGTTTGTCTTTGAATAACAGAAAAGAGCAAAAAAAGAAATAATGTGATTAACTCGAAGCTGCAGTAAAAACACAACCACAATTCCAAAAACATTTGGACTCTGTGTAAACTAAATAAAAACAGAACTCTCATCAACCATCTTTTATCCCCAGTAGAAGATCACCAACATGCCAGGTGATGGAACTGAGACGTTTCCCCATGTGATGAAAATATGAGCTGATAGTGAATCTGATGCAGCAGCACGTCTGGAAAAAGTTGGAACAGGAGCAACAAAAGGCTGGAAAAGTACCTGGTACAAACCAGAAACACCTGGAGGAGCACTGGACAACTAACCAGGTTACCTGGGATTTCAAAAATATGTTCCTCAGACTTTGAAGATCCAAAGTCAGTGTAGAATATCATATCATCAGAAGATTAAGGGATTCGGGAGGAATCTCTGTGTGCATGGGACAAGGCTGGATGCTGGTGATCTTCTGCATTAAAAGCAGCCATGATTCTCTACTGGAAACCACTTCATGGACTCAGGAAGACTTCCAGAAACCACTGTCTGTGAACACAGTTCACCCTGAAACCCTCACATGCAGGTTAAAGCTCCATCATGCAGAGAAGAAGCCAGATGTGAACAGGATCCAGAACCAGCTTCTTCCATCTTCTCTGGACCAAAGCTCATTTAAAACGGTCTGAGGCAAAGTGGAAACCTGGATGAAGATGTGAACTAGTTTGTGGAAAGCATAGACGGCGTGTCCTGCAGACTAAAGAGGAGAGGCAGCATCCAGCTTGTTATCAGTGGACAGGTGAAAAGCTGCATCTCTGATGGGATGGGGCTGCATTAGTGTCTATGGCGTGGGCAGCTTCCACATCTGTGAAGCTCCATCAATGCTGAAAAGTACATGGAGGTTTTAGAGCAACATCAAAAACTAAACAAACTGTTAAAATTAGATATTGATCTGGAGATAAAGGCATTCAAATTTAGCAGGCATGGCTGCTTTCAGCTTCCATATAAAATGTAAACCAAAGCAGAGACAGCAAAACCCCTTAAAAAAACAACTAAAGTAACAAAAAAAGCCAGCACCACCAGCATGGGCAGCGTGAACTGCTGAACCCCTGCAACAGCATCATGGGGGCTGTGGATGGAGGAGGGAAACTCGCTTCAACTCGTGTTTGTTCTGTGGCTGAGAGGAGAGAGCAGCACATGTGCAGCCAAGCATCTACATTAGCTTTGTCTGTGTGGGTGTATGAGATACTGTGAGGAGGAGGAAGTAGGTGGGGAGTGAGTACATGCAGGAGCCAGAAGTCAGGTACTGCCTCAAACTGCTGATGGGAATATCCGTCACTGTGCTAGCGAAGGTGAGCTCGCTGTCCTCGCAGCAGCTTCCACCTCTCTGTGAAACATCAGCCTCCATCTGGGCTCAGGGCCTCGCTGCTCATCTCTTTGTGTAATCTGTTTTCAACTTGTCCTCCGGAAGTCTTTGTTTGACAGCCACCCAGCCCCGCTCCTTCCTCCCACTCCCCCTCTTCTGCCTCACCACTTTCAGCCTGTATGTTCTCTCTCATTTGCATTTCTTCTGCTTCCTCGGTACGAGAAATAGTCCAATTCAAAGAGCTGAGAGGGGATGAGATTGGAGAGGAGAACACGGCGTGGCTGGCAGAGCTGCCAGAAGGAAGCAGGAACGCTGAGGATGAGGCTGCTCCGGCTTTTCATCCTGCATAACTGTCACTGATCAGAGAAACGGTGAGTGACTTCTGTTGATGTTCAGTTAGATGCAGAGTGTTCGGGTCTCTTGCAGCCTTCTTGCCTAGACTTTTAGATGACAACAGTTTGTAATACTCTGCTCTCATTCAAAGAAACTTTAAGAATCTTTCTTTTTATTAACATTTTAATTCTGGCCATGTTCACTACCGTCTGTTTCTGACAGAAGTAAGAGCTGTTGTTCAGTACAGTGTGACCTCTTACTGCGTGCATCCCACCCAGCACACATATTTCTAAAATGACAAAGTGCTGGTGTGACTAACTCTGCACTGAGCTGCAGCATGGGCAGCAGTGTGGATTATTTGCATAGCTTTAAGGAAGTGAAAGCACATTTTAACCAGAGGGCTCATTTCAACGCAGCCAATGATGTCATAAAAACAAGCTACAGTTCGTGCACACAGAGCTGGCTGTACGCTGAGAACTCACCCAGATGCAGTCAGAAAACTTTGCTCAGTTCACCACAAACAGTCTCAGACGTGGGTGTGCTCATGCTGGAAGCATCTGCACCTCCGTGGTATTTAAGCCAAATCAGCCTGTGCATGCAGCGGCATCACAACAGAAAGAGAAAAGCACATTTCCATGATACGTCCTTTTTTATTGTTTCCTGTATGTGGCTTCACTCCGATAAGATTCCTGCACATACGTGACAGCTTGCGACAGAAAAAGCCACCACATGCCACTGGGAGTGTGGCGGGTTTGCCATTTAATTGGTGCAAACTGGCGACAGAAGCAACAGCTAAACTCACCAGATCTGAACAAAAGCCTTAGATGTTCTGTAGGAGTATCTGATCTCTCGTCCCTGATTCTGTCTGCTGCATGTTTGCACTTCTCTGCTTGATCTCACTTTTCTGCTGCCTGCATGGGGTACATAGCTGAACAGCTCCTGCATCACCTGTTCTTAAACAGCTGGGATTGTGATGCCTCCACTTTCAGCTAAGACATTATTACACTGTCACACCCCTCCAGATCCAACGAAGGGTAAAAGGCTAATACAAACTGTTCTTATTTCACAGATAATTAGAGACCTGGCACTGGCACATCACGACTGCAGCAACGTTGCCATGGAGACTGGCAAGCCGGGATTGGCGAGTGTTCCAGTGCACATCCGCTCCATCGCAGCACCGGCAGAGAAAAGGATGGATGTCCAGGCCCCTCTGAAAGCTGTTTACATCCACACAGTGCCTTACCCTCAGCCTCCTGCAGCTGCCCGGGAGCCATCCACGCTCCATCTGGCCACGCCGCCGCTCTACTCCAAGGAGACACTTCCCTTTCTGACTCTGCATCTTGCTGGGGGGCTGCAGTCTCTGCCAGGGTTGAGTCTGGCAGCTGGCACTCCTTCAGCCAAACCCAAGTCTGCCGGAAAACATGTGTGCCCTCACTGTGGACGGGACTGTATGAAACCCAGTGTGCTGGAGAAGCATCTCCGCTGCCACACTGGGGAGCGGCCTTACCCCTGCACTACTTGTGGAGTTTCTTTCAAGACTCAGAGCAACCTCTACAAACATCGACGCACTCAGGCTCATGCCCGGCTCTCATCTGAGTCTGAGCAGAGCAGCTTGGACAGCATATCCAGCTCAAGAGAGACCCGTACGTCCAGTTTGTCCTTAGATGAGCACAGTGAGGAGCCAGGCAGCGTGGAGAGCAGCAACCTTCCTGCTGCTGAGAGCTCCACTCCAAGCAGTACTACAGAGATGCAACAATCTCTCTGTAAACAGAAAGAGGGGAGCCTCGCTCTTCACAATACAGAAACAAACGGGAGCGAAGAGCTGGGAAAAGAAGAGGATAAGCAGGAGACGGAAAATACTAAACCACCTTTCCCAGTTAGTCGACATCTTCCCCTCAAGAGGCAAGAAGCCATGCTGTTCTCCAAACAGTGGGAGTGCTCTGTATCTCGAGGTAAATCCCAGAGTCACAGCAGCACAGACTCTGGTTTCAGCGAGAGCAGCGATCACTACCCAAGCCCCGGCAGTGTTCTACCCGACCACAGCATGGATTCCCTGGTTGAATCAAACAAGGAGCATCTGGAGGAATCCACCAGGACACACACCCCTTCAGGAGAAAGTAGACATGAGACCAAAGATACAGCAAGAGAGCAGGAGCAAAAGATACTGGAGGAGCGCATTTCTAAGCTGATTTCAGAGAACACAGCTGTTGTGGAGGACAAACAGCTGGAGAATGTGAGGCCAAGGAAGACAGTCCTGTCAAAGCAGGGGAGCATTGACCTTCCCATGCCATACACCTACAAAGACTCCTTTCACTTTGACATGAAGATCAGTCCGGCTCAGCACATTGGTTTACAGAGAAACATCAAGCCGGGACTGCACAGTTCTGTGCCCACTCAGTGCTCCTCCACCATGGAGCATGCCCCCCTAACGCGCAGCAATTCCCTCCCCTTCAGCGTTGCCCTGCTGCAGCCTGAGAGAAGCAGCCCCACCTCCTCTTATCAGAGCGATTATGTAACACCCGCCCGGAGGAGAAGCTCTGGCCAAATCAACCCAACGTGTTCGAAGCCTGATAACCAGCACTCGTCCACCCACCACCCACTTGTCCGACAGACCGCCGTAGACTGCAACCACGCAACAGATGGTCTCTTCTCAAACTCATCGGTGGAGGAGGCGTGCACTGGCAGCCTCAGCTGCGATGGAGATGGTGGGGACATCTGTGATGAGCCAAACACCAGAAAGATCCGGAGGAAGAAACCACAGAAGTTTTTTTACAAGTGGTACATGTACAGGGGGGGGACGTTTAAAAGGCTCTACAATGCTGAGACGACAGGTGATAACAGTACTTCCAAAGGTAGGAAATGTTCAACAAACCCAGAGGTTGTTCTACAGAAGCCTGTCCTGGTGGATCATAAGAAGACAGGCTCAGCCATTAGCATCACAAACAGCGCTGCAACAGTCGCTCATCAGTCTGCCAGCCTCCCCCTCATCTCTTCTGTGGATTTCAGTCACTTTAACAGCTCCATCAAGGCTCCACTCAGGAGAAATTTGTCATTGTCGGTGTTGCCATCACCAACCACCGGATCACTGCTCAGCTACAAAACAGAGTGTGTGAGCAGAACAGAGGCTGAGAGGCCAGTTAATGCTGAACAGCAACCACGTGGAGCCCATATTCCCTCTGACAGGAAAAAGCAGAGAACTGAAGACAAAATAACTTCGTCTCTGGGGATGCTGACTGACCCAAACACATCCACTCATCCCCCTCCCTCTGCTACTGCTAATGTCCTTCTGCAGGATGCAAATCTGACTTTTATAAACTTTACAAAAGATCCAAATCACACTGAGCTACAAGGAGCTGTCTTTCCGTCAAGCATGCTCAATGCAAAAGCACCTTCAGTTAGAATTTCACCAACCACTTCTGTCCCCACCGCTGCCAAGAGCAGCTTCCTGCCCAAGTACCAGCTCAAGTTACCTAACACGCCTGACCCTGATCCCAGAAGTTCACAGACAGTTGTGGATAAACCGAAGGGAAGTGATGACTACTCTCTCACTGCGCCGCCATCCACAGCCTCTGATCAAACATCACCGTCAGGAGCAACTTGTGTACAGAACTGTGGAAATCTCATCCCTTGTGACGTCGGCAGGATGAAAATGTTCTCTTCCACACAAGAACAGCTTGCCTTAACGTGCGCAGTCACAGCTCTTAGTCAGGCTGCAGCATCACAACTCAGTCAAAGTTTAGCATCTAGTGTCACTGTGGTGCACAGGCAACTTGCAACATCCACCCAAACCACAAGTTGCCTACGAGATTCTCAGGCCGGATTATGCAGCGCTTTGATGCAGCCTTTACGATCTGCAGCAGTCTCGGTGCCTCCCCGGCTACCCGCACCTGCACCTGCAGATGCAAACTTATCTGTAACCACAGTAAACAATCTGACATCTGCAGCTACAGTTTCAGCTTTTACACAATCCCAACCTTACCTTAGTCCTAACACCCCCCTGTCACAGGCGTCAAACCCTGGAAACAGAGTGCACGTCAACTCAAACACCCCAACTGTACCGCTTAACCATGTGCAGCCAGCTCAGAATATATTTCATGTTCACACAGCAGACCTCCAGATCTGCCTCCAGATCATTTCTGACGAACAGTTGGCCCTCATTGCACCCCAAATTGAACGTACACCTGGTATGAGCCTGTCTCACACACCAGATGTTGAAGCAATGACCCAGGAGGATCCTCAGAATAAAGGTCAAAACTCTGTCACAGTGGAAAAAAGCTATGAAGCCGGGAACCACGAACAACAAGGAAATGAAAAGAAAACTGAAAGAAAGTCTTTGCCCACACTTAACTCGGAGGCAATAACACCTCCACTGTCTGGAGGATCTGTGAAAGGAGATCCAGGTCCCCACCTGGCTGAACACAGTACAAGCAATCAGGCTGCAGCTTCAGCTAACTCTAACTCTCTTCCAGGCCTGTCGCTACACCCACACAAATACGCTCCTGTAAGCACCGTCATGCAACCTCAGAGCTCTGCGAGCGATGTTGTGCCAACTGCTGCTTCACTCAGAGGCCGAACTTCAGACCATGAGCATTACCTCCCTCCCAACCGTTGCACTGAGGAGCAGTTTTCACTGGACAAGAGGGCCGGCCGAAGCCAGCTGGTCTCTGGCCAGCACATGCTCAGCGTGAGCCCTCCTTCCACCAGCACACCAAGCCAGAGCGGCATGAAAGGTGAACTAGCAGGTAAAGAAAGCCAACACAAACTTCCAGATCACGGAGCCTGGTGTCAAAACAGCCAGTTACAAGGTGGTGAAGTCCTCAATCAGGCGGACAGTGCTGCACATGTCCAGCTCCAAGCTCCAGGCCAGCTGAACTCACAGGCATCCATCTACTGCTGTCAGCAACAGGAACCTATACTGTATGCCAATCAGAATCCATCCAAACCTGCAAGCCTACGATGCAACACAGTGGGACCTTCAGATTGCTCCTCCTCTTTCTTGGAAGTTACTGAATCGCAGGATCCACGAAAACACAGTGGACCGTTTACCTCCCTGCCCTCAAACTTCCAGGTGGAAAGACAAAAAGATGAGCCAGCTGTGTGTACAAGTGTCCAGAGTCCAACTACAGGTAGGACTTTTTAGCAGCCTGGGTCATAGAAATCATCATATGGGACATAAAGTTGAATAATTTCCTTTAACTGCGTTTTGGCTGAAGTGTTGCTGATCTGTGGGGTTTTGTTCTTGTTCTACAGTTTCTTGTTTCATTTCGTTGAGTTTATTCCTCTCACTTTACTTCCTACTCCGGCTCCTAACTCCCACACCTGCTCCAGGTTTTCCTGTCTTCATTTCCAGTTCACTGTATGTGTGAGTTGTCTGTTAGTCCTGCGCTTGGCCAGTTAGTATATTCAGTCTTCAGTTGTGTCTTTTCTTTCATTTAATCGTCTTCTCCCATCAAATGTAGGTTGAAAAAGTATGCCCCCCTGAATAAATGTGATGCCCCCCCTCTAATTTGTTTCTGCAGCCGGGTCTGCATCCACCTGTGTCCCCGTGAAGGCTTGTAAAGTGTTTGAGACTTCTTCCCAGTTCTTCCCAGAAGCTTAAAATCTTTAGACACACCACGCCAGCGACATCTAGTGGTCAGTTTCAGTTACAGCAGCCACAAACTTCCAAATGATTCACTCAGTTTAAACACAAAAGCAGTAAATTCAGTCTGAATTCATGTCTTCATTCTGAGGATCAGAGTCCAGTTATCAAAGTATGACTTTTTAAAACTTCATTTTAATAATAAAATGTGTAAATGATGTCTGGTCACTACTTATAGTTACTCAAACATGATTTACAGGAAAGGTCTCTGCTGTGAAGTGGGATGATGCTATTTTAACATCAGTGTTTGGTGTATGACCCTCATTTTACTGTGACCGTAATGATTGCTGGACTAATCTGCCATATTTGTAAGAAACTTCTAAAGCATGTTATATTTTACCATTCGTTTATTTTCTGCAACCATTTATTCATCACAGCAGACAATTAGCAAAAGCATCTTTTATATTATAAAACAGCTTTGTGTGTGTCAGGAGTCAGAATGTCCCCAGACATTTTTTCATCATCTCACACGAATGAATCTAAATCAGTAATCTCAGTCGTGGTGTTGTATTGGGACGTAAATGACGCCTCCAACGCCTCTGGTCACATGATCGCGAGACTTGATATGAACCTCGATGTAGCGACTAACTCTGGCCAGCCTTTATTCTCTTAGGAATATTAATCCGCATTTAACATCTTCCACCTCCTACGTTGTTTGTTCAGCACAAAACACATTTAACAAATATATTCATTAGCATATAACTGTCCCGGTTGGACTTTGCTTTAATCCTGAAACAGAGCAGACGTTCCTGAATCCTGAAGCCATCATATCAAAATCAGGGTTTTCCTGCTCTCAAGATCATGCAGCTCATCTTTGGTAGAGACATAAAATCATCAGTTCCCTGGAACACAAATGCTTTTAGGGTAGATGTTCATTTACAATAAATCATGTTATTCAGAGCGGGCTCATTTAAATTACATAGAATTTGTTATATTAGAGGGAATGTTTGTTTTTACATCATTATTCTCATTTTAATTTAAAAACGTTAAAATTAAGATGGCCCATTTCTTTCAGAGATTTCTACCAAACAAAAAGGCCTTTTTTAGTCTGTACAATTTAATGTGAAGCTCCAGGAGCTGCTGTGTGAACTGCATGTGGATTATGTCCTCATGTCTGCAAACTGATTGGGCCCGTGGGGATCTCAGTCTGAATGTTGGGTCGGACAGGACGATGGCGAGGATGGCTGCCGTGTTTCTGTTAGTCTCAGCTGCTGCTGCACATGCAGGTTACCATCAGCAGGTATGAACGAGGAGAGGATGAATAACGGATCAGTGTAAAGCACTTTTACTATAACAGAGATTTCTACAGAACTTTTCAAGGCATTATATCTGTTATTCCTCCACTCCTCATTCATACCTGCTGATGGTTAAGCTATGCGAGTAGCCACAGCTGTCCTGCGTCATGCTGACAGAAACATGGCGGCCAGTCCTCGCCTGTGGCCTCTCTGACCACCGCCTGGCATTCGTCTACATTCATCAGCAATGCCATATAAACACTGATGCACCATGACAGCAGCATCAGCGGAGACATGTCCATACTGTTCCAGTTCTACACCCACCAACATGACAACAAGCTCATTTATTCCATTATGTTGAGAAATAGGTCCCCGGCTGGTGGAAATAAACATCTAAAACTGGTTAACACAAGATAACGGCTTTGTTTGCTCCAGATGATCGAGGTCTGCTCATGTGCTCATGCCTGACTTCCTTCTTCATTGTCTGTGAGGAATCTGCCTGTGGAAGCCAAGAGCAGCTAGAATTCCTTTACTTATTTATGGAGTTATTAGTCTTTTTTCAAAGATTTAAAAGACTTAAAACTTTAAACAGAAAACCATGTAATCCATACAGCCAGTAGGTCATTACACAAGTAGTTGATAATAGTAAC
>JBAFTA010000004.1:1638248-1648718 GCA_036919975.1 Melanotaenia parkinsoni
GACTTTAGAATATAAAATTTTTCACCGGGCTTGATGTGTGTGCCAAGTTTCACAACTTTTCATGGGTGTTTAGGGGGTCATATTTGGGCTCAAAATGCTTAGGAGGAGAAGGAGGAGACTAAACATTTCAGGAACAATAGGGCCTTGCCATACTTCGTATGGCTCGGACCCTAATAACAGAAAAAAATAAAAGAGTATTTATATCCACAGCCTCACTCAGTGTGATGTGCAGCGGTGAGGTGTTATTACAGGTGAATATGGATATACAGAAGATATGAATTAACCGTATAAGTAAATGAGTGGATTGAAAAAAGAGCATAAAGTGCAGCTAGGACATCAGTAAACATCAGTCCTACTGAGACATGAAGAAGTTTGTTGCAATAACAGAATTATAGTGCAGCACTAAACAGTCTGATGGTGTTTGGTATGAAGGACCTGTGGAAGCTCCGTCCTACACCTGGATGTCTGAGTCTGTTACTGAAGGAGCTGCTTACCCCACAGTCTGATGCTGAGGGTGGGAGGTGTTATCCATGATGGTGGACAGCTTGGTCAGGGCCCTCCTCTCCCACATCACCTCCATGGATTCAGGGGGCTGCAACAGACTGAGCTGGCTCTTTTTATTAGTCTATTGAGCCTCTTCTCATCCCTTCCAGAAAACACCCCTCCCCAGCAGACCACTACATAGGAGACCACAAACGCCACCACAGTTTCATAGAAAGTCGTCAGCAGTGGCCTGCACACACCAAAACATCACAGCCTCCTCAGCATGTAAACCGACTCTGACCTTCTTGCAGAGACACCCAGGGTCCTTGGACATCCTGGCTCTCTCCATGTCAAGTCTGAATGGTCATCGGTGCAATGTTGAATGAAGGTTTCCTGCTGAAAGCCATGACCATCTCTTTTGTCTTGCTGGCACTGACTCAAACTCAAACCAGTCAACAAGGCCCATGAATACCTTCACGTCCTTAGAGTTGTTCCCCTTTGACACACATCCCACCATGGCAGCATTGTCGGAGAACTTCTGGAGGTGGCAGCTGTCCATGGAGGATGTGAAGTTCGATGGGCACAGGGTGAGGAGGAAAGGTGAGAGGACTGTTCCCTGGGGGCCCCAGTGCTGCAGACCACCACATCGGACACACCATCCTGCAGCCTTACGAACCGGGTCTGTCAGTGAGGTAGATGGTGACCCATGCAGCCAGCTGGTCACTGATCCCCACTCTCTCCATCTTCACCCTGAGCAGTGAGGTGTGGATTGTGTTGAAAACGCTGGAGAAGTCAAGAAAAGGTCATTCCTGTTTCGATGGTACTGCTGACGGTAATCGTAAAGGTTTACAAGATAATGTCCTTAGAGGCTTTCTAATTTTGGCTCGCCATTCAGTTGGTCAGAGAAAATTTAGCCCCCTGGCCAACTGTAGTTTGGCTGGTCTAATGCATTACTCTTTAAAAAAAAGTAACTCAGTTACCCTGAGGACCATTACTCTGTTACTAGCTAGATGAAGGCATCTCGCCAGCAGCTGTGAGCTTCTTCCTGCTTACAGTGATGATGCAGCACATGGACAGTGATGCAAACTTCGCTTGTTGGGCTTGTTTTTCTGTGAAGCGGCTTGTAAACATCACCAGCAGTAACACCTGGACAGAACAGAAACATGAACGTAACCCTTGACCACGCACAGCTTCACTTGATAGAGAGACAATCCCCACAAATAACCAAGGAAATATGTCAATAAAAATAATGGTGTTGGAGAAAGACTCAATAAGCAGTACATATTTAATTTTTCATCAGCTGTTTTATTAACTTTTATTTCTATTTATTTATTTTTTAAATAATCTGCTGACCCGAGTTAAATAAATTAGTGTTAAAAATTACTTGGTGTTTGAGTTTGTTTTATATTTCGTACAATCTGTAATTAAGTTAAAAGGATTTTAATGGGAAAATTTTTAAGAATGTTCCTTCACTTCGCTTGGATGGAAACGGGAAAAACCAAAAATGTGTTTGTTATTGGATAAAGGGTCTGATTTGGGCAGATACCTGTGAACTAGGCCTTATTGAGAGAAGCCATCCCATCTTAGGTGAGCACTGTTGTGCTGAGTGAAAATTAGCACCACTGAAGCTGGAGAAAACACAACACCATCCAAACTGTGCTGCAGTTACAGTAAAACCTAAACAGGAAGCCATAAAGCAGCATTACTGACATTATCCAGGTCATTACATAACGTGTCAGGGCAAGCAACCGGATTCCTCCAGGAACACTGTCAATGCTCCAGCAGTGCAGAGGTTGGCTTTTAGTTTCTTTATTTTCAGTTGATGAACTGCAGGAAAACTGAGTTTATTGCTGCTGTTATTAACATGAGTGTCAGCAGATTTTTAACCTGTTTGCTGTTATATGAGAATTCCTACCGGATCCCATCAGAGGGAATTCACCCAGCTCCAGATGATTCTGTATAAAGTGTGTGTTTATACTGATGAGGAGTGTTTTACTTTGTTAAATGCTGAAGGTTTGTAAGTGAAAATAAACCAAGGTGAGCTGAAAAGGTAGAGTAAGATGCATTCCACAGAACTCCTGTTTCTCTGTGTATTTCTCTCTAATTTGTTCTGCTGATGATCTGCTGGTTCAAACTTTTTTTTTTCTAAGTCTGTTACAGAAGATTCATCCCAGATGATTGGTGCAGCTGATTATCACTCTGCTGGTCAAATTTCATGACCCTTTGCTTGTTTTACATTTTCCCATAATTACTGTGCAGTTTCTCTTCTGCAGGAGCAACACAAGAAATTAATTCATTATCGTCTGAGAAGCCGGAGTGTCTGTGGCCAGCATCGCTGAAACGGTAAGAAATCATGCAGAAGTCGGTGACATTTTTCATTTTTGCAGAGTCCTGTTGAGATGTGAGGACCTCAAAGGAAGCTGTAGCTCCCATTATCCCTTCACACAGCTCCCATCATCCCTTCAAACAGCTCCCATCATCCCTTCACACAGCTCCCAGTGCTCCCATCATCCCTTCACATATAAAGCATGTGACGTCATGTCCGGTTGTGGGTGGTGAGGACTCTGAACTCCTAAAGTAATTAGAATTAAGAAGTAATGTGGATCTTTCCAACATGAACTGTTTACAAGAACCGTCTCAAAACTGTTACTAGGGGAACCGAAGTTGTTTTATCTCTGATGCCTAAAACACTGAAAAAAGACACACCACGTGTCTCACCTGTCACACCCGAGGGAATCAGGATGGAAGCTGACAACACAATGGAGCAATCAACCTGAATTTGCTGCATTAATTCGCTTTATAATATGAGAGGAAACAAAAGAAGCAACAGATAAATTGCAGCCTCAACTGGATTTCTTAAAGGTCGAACTGAAGGAGTTTAAAGACAAACTAGCTGATATGGAGCTGGCGCTCGCCAGTATGCAAGACAAAATAAATGGAGAAAGTTTACAATGTGCTTCACAATGAAAACAAAGAACTCAGAAAAAACGGAAAAGCTGCATAATTTCAGCCAAAGATTCAACATCAGCGTGTTGGGCCTCGACAAAGATGTGGAAAAGGAACATTCTGCAGAGTTCATGGCATCTTTCTTTCAAGAGGTACTGTATTTAAAGATAAAAATTTCCAACTCGAAATGGACATGGCGCATAGAGAGGGGCAGGCCAGAAAATCTGGTTCAAGACCGGTGATTGTCAGAATACAGAGATACCTGGCCAAAACCGCTGCTCTTCAAATAGCAAAGAAAGAAAAAGTGCTGAATTTCAGGGGAATGAAGGTGAAATTTTTCCCTGATTTAACAGCAGAGGTGTTCAAAAGAAGAGCGCAGTTCAAGGACCTCAGGATGAAATTTCATCAGGCAAAAATAAAACATAAAAGTGATATATTCAGCAACACTCATCCTAACTTTTAACCAGGAAACTGTCACGACCGGAGTGAGGACCCAAGGAAGAGAGTAAACAACAGGAATGCAGTGAGTACTTTATTGCGTAACGGAAAGTGGCAGGTAGGATGGGTTCCTTGTTGGACGAGGCGGGGAGCAGACCAGGCTGTGGTTTCCAGGCAGGGTACTTGAGAGAGAGCACAGGAGCGTTAGACACAAGCAAATGATTTCAGACATGAATGTGTTTGCGGCTGGTATACCACAAGTTGTAGCAACGATCCAGCGAAGACTGAAGATCAGCCTGGAGCTAATATGCAGGTGAAGAGTGATGAGCTTGACTCCTTCCAGCTGCGCTGCCTTAATCACCAGATCCGCCTCTCGTCCATACAAGGGCAGGAGGGAGGAGGAAGCACCAACGTGTGGAAACCCATGACAGAAACTAAACATTTTCATGATTATAAAACAGCAGAAACCTTCTTCAATCAATTGCAATTAATTGCATGTAAAAATGAACTGAAATGGGCTAAATGCATCATACTGGTAAAAAAGATAGATGAAGTAAGGAGATGGGTAGTCGAGAGGTAAACAAAGCACTAAGAATGAACCCGGAATAAAAGATGTTAAAAGCTTAAATCACTGAAGTTGTGGGAGGGGTAAAGAAAATTTTAATTTGTTGGTCTATAATATATAAATATAATTTATTTAATCAGAAATGTGAACTATAATTTAAAAGCTAGCCTAATTTGGTAACTTTAAAAACTTCAAAACTGTAACATGAGTTTTTGGTTAAACTTTATTTGTTGTAAAGTAAAAGCTATGAAGGCTACAAGTAGGCTAAAGTGTTATGTTGTGTGTACCGTGTTTTTTGCCAGACAAGTTGAGGTTGGTCATGAATGACAAAAGGGATATTGGTTTTATTTTATAACAGCTTTAGCGTCATTGAGTTAAATAGACGTGGACCCTGGAAAGGGAGTTCACAGGACTGTGATCATAACAATTAGGGTGATAATACAACAACTAATGTGAGATTTTGTGTATGTGAGTGATGTATGTGTGCATGTTTAAAAGTTGTTAACTGTAAGTGGTGTCGCTTCGGAAATGAATGAATCAAAATGGAACAAAAAGAAAAATACTTGTTTTTTGTAAATGTCACATAAAGAAAGGTCTTAAAATAGCCCATAAACATGCAGTATCAGGAATAAATGAACCAAAGTTGCAGATTATCAAATAATTTATATATTAGAAGTATCAGAGACTCATTTGGATTCTACGTGAGAGGATACATCACTGCTGGTACATGGATATAATATTTTCAGAAATGACCGGATTGCATAGGGAGGAGGGGTTCTACATTCAAAGTCCTTTACCTGTGAAATTTAGACAGGATCTGATGTCATCAGGTGTTGAAGTACTCCGGCTACGAAGGTGTTTGAAATATCTTAAGCCGATATTAATATGATGTTGTTACAGACCACCCAGTGCTGACAGTCGGTATTTAGACAGAACTTGTGAAATGTTGGATAATGTCAGTAACACACGTCATGAATATATTTTATGGGTGATTTAAACAAAGACTTCTTATTGAAAATGAAACTAGGAAGTGCATCTGCAGCTTGTGGACTGTTTCAGGTAATTAACAAACCAACAAGAGTTTATTTAAAGAGTGACGGCGTTTGAGTAACTACCTGTGTTGACCACATGTTTATAAATACACCTGAACTTTGCTCTAATTCCATATCCGTGCCAATGGGTTGCACTGATCATAGCCTGATTGCAATTGTGAGGAAGACAAAAATTCCAAACCCTGGTTCCAAAGTAATGAGGAAAAGATCACGAGTGTTAATCGGGTTACACATGAAGAGAAGGTTAAAAATGCTAACTGGTCGAAGGTGTTTTTAGAAAAAGATCCAGAAAACGCATTCCAGGCTTTCAATGAAATTTTTATGACGATTGTAGATGATCATGCACCATTAAAGAAGTTATTGGTTAACACCTACACCCCATGCTTGGATAAGGAATTAAAAGAATATACAGTATGAGGGAAAGGAACCAAGCAAAATCAACAGCACTTTCATGGAGTCTTAAATCAGACAGGCAAACTAAGAAATTTCATTAGAAAATTTAATTAAATAAAAGAAATTTTTTTTATGAAAATAGAATTAATGAAATGAAACATGATAGTAAAAATTGTGGAATACTTTGAATACTATTGGCAGGAAATACCAAGTCTACCCCATCGTTTTTGGAAACTGGAGGGGAATTTTTTACAAAACCAAAAGACATCGCGGATCACCTGAATTGCTGTTTCACAGACAAGAAGCTAGAAAGCACTGTGCAGCCAAAGATTACACATTTATCATAAATATTAATACATCAATTTATGGAAGGCAATAAGTGTAGCCTTTATTTCAAGAAAGTGAGTGTGGCCAAAGTTGAAATTAATGTTAATGACTGCTAAGAATAAACCACCTTGGTTGACGATAGTGATGGAACATATAATTAATCAGTGTTTCAATGAAAACAAATGACCAGAGGAATGGAAAATACTTGATTTCTCTGCAGCTTTTGACATCACGTACCATGAGATATTGTAGAGAAAATTAGCCCATAAGCGCCAGATGTGACATAGTTGTCACATACAGTTTCTAAGATGTTTTGCTTCAATTTATGGTTTAAACTTTGCTCAAAATCCTGTTGAACACAATCTGATACTTGTCTTCTGTCCCCTAATAGACATCCAGAAACAGAAAACGACATTATAATATTTTTAAACTGTCACATGGTAATAAATGGTGGACATCCCCCCCAAAAAATGTTAATTTTTTGTTACATTTTGTTAAAGGGCCAAATAAAGACCTCATATTTAAAAAAAATGGATTTTTCTTACCATTTCTTCATGGGTCGGGTCTTAACAGGTTAAGATATTATGGCTTTTCTCAGTCTGCTTTAGTTATTTGAGCGCTAGAAGGCAAAATGTGTGTTTCAGAAGCTAAATACATGAAACATGGAGTGCCTCCAGGACGTTGTCTTGGCCCACTCCTGTACACTTTTTTTTTTTTACTAATGACCTTCCTTTAGTTTTAAAAAGTCACATGTTTCAATGTATGCAGATGACCACAGTATATTTAGCTGAAACAACTATTGTGACTTGAATAAAAATCTTCATAGGGAATTAAAGTTGTTGTGGATTGGATTTATAGTAATGAACTAATTTTGAATGTGTCTAAAACAACTCTTGGGAGTCATTATTGAAAATACATTGTCGTGGGACAAACATATACAGGAAATAGTAACTAAGATGGGAAAAACTTTATCAGTAATTAAGTAACGTGCAAAATATCTGACACAACAATCAATCAAACAAGTAACTCAAGCTTTGGTTTTGTCTCATTTAGATTATTGTTTGTAGTTTGGTCCAATACTTCTGTGGGTATTATAAGTAAACTGCAGCTGGTCCAGAACAAAGCAGCATGGAGAGCTCTTTCATGTGGGTTTAGAGTAAATATTAAATGCATGAATGTCTTTCTTGGCTGGAAGTGAAAAACAGATTTCTGTTGATGGTTTTCATTAAAACTGTTATAACAACAAAAATCCAGTTTCTTTTCTACAAAAAATGGTATTTTAGTAAAAATACACATAATTACTCTACAAGGCATGCTGTTGGTTAAAATCTAAAACTACATCAATTCAACGCTCAGTAATTTATAGAGCAATGCAAGTATGTAGTTCTCTCCCAAAACAAATTCTACAGAAAAACAATGTATATGATTTTAAAAAGACACTAAGAGAGGATGATTTGAGAGAAAATGGGTATTGGAAATGGGTATTTATGTTATTTTGCTTAATTTTATTAGATTTTTCTGTAATACTTTAAGTTAAATGATTGTGTCGTATATTATTGTAGATTCAGTTTACCAAAAGGTGTGTGTTTGTGTTTGCTGGTTAACTGTGTCACTTGTCAATGTTTTATTTGTAGTAGATGTACAGTATAATGTGTTATGTATTTGTTATGTGTTTATGTTATGTATTTATTATGTTATGTGTTATGTTACGGCTTTATGTTGCATACAGGGATTTGCTCCAGATATACAGTATTTTAAACACAGAATTACCAGTGAGATGACGGAGCTAGACCTGGACATGTTTAAAAGTTTGCTGCTGCTGCTGCTGATGATGATGATGATGAGCAACAGTTGAACTCATTTTATTTCACTGAATGTTGTACATGTTTTGTGCCTTTGCGTGATTTTAAGTTGTGCAGCGCTCTGGTCAACAGTTTCTTCTCTTTAGAAATAAAACACTACAGTTTTTATGTATAATAGCAAACCTGTAACATACATAATATTTCCATTTTTAAGAAGGAAACATTCTCATCTTACATAAAATGACTAATAATACATTTAAAATTTCATCCTGATTTAAATTAAATGCACATTTAAAATAAAATAGTCCATCTATCCTCTTCCGCTGATCCCTTCCAGGGAGGCATTCAGGAGGCATCCTAACCAGGTGCCCAAGCCTCCTCATCTGGCTCCTCTGCCTGTATGTTGTTACTTTAACTTTGGCTTTATGGAGGGACTCAGCCAGAATACAGTATTAATAGTAAGAATCTCACTTTTGAAAAAAATAAAACCAAGCGTGGCTTCAGGACAGGGTGGGGGTCCATAGTTAATATTTGCATGAAGGGGGTCCTTAAGGAAAATAGTTGGGAGCCACTGGTCTAAGGGACAGTCCAGACACCCTGAGGAGGAAACTCATTTCAGCCGCTTGTATTCATGACATGGTTCTTTCGGTCACCACCCACAGCTCATGACCACAGTGAGGGTAGGAACGTAGACCTACTGGTAAATCCAGAGCTTCTCCTTTCAGCTCAGCTCCTTCTTCACCAGGACAGACGATGCAGACGCTGCTCCCATCCAATCATCTGCCAGTACAGTTCACACATGATCCTTAAGAGGAAAGGGCCGACATGCATCAGCTGTATGATTAATTAATTGGAAAAACCGAGAGACCAAGTTCTTATGACATCTTTACTTCTGACCTCTTTTTCATCATATTCATACTGTAGCCGATCGCAGTAACAAGCCAAGCTGCATCAGACAGAAGTTCCAATGCAGGATGCAGGAAAATCTCTTTTCCCAGAGGATTGTTCCATGAAGGGTGTTTGTGCAGGTGTGGCTGCGCAGTACAACAGCGAAGCACTCCAGAGGCTGTAAATCTTCCCTGAAGTCCTCTGCAGACAAACTGTGAGCTTGATTTACCTTTTGGGAAGTTTTCTAGAAATTCGTGACCCCACCTTGGCCTCAACTCTTTTTTAATTATATTACAAACCGAGGAAGCAAAACCATTACACATTTTTAGAAGCTTCTCCTCCGTTTAAACAGTTCATTCAGTTAGATATTTATGGTTACTAGGCAACTGTTTTTATGGTTTTTAATCAAGCTGCAGTTTTTCTAACTTTTTCATCAATAGCTGCAAATGAGCCGTAATCCTAACTAGCTGAACATGCGGGTTCATCTTTCCCACACGTTTGCACAACATTCGTCAGAAATTGACATTTTTAAGGGTTTATTTTTGAAAAACATGTATTCCAGGGAAACATTGGCAGGTTTTAAGGATGTTTCAAGTGTCCAAAAATGCAACAACAAAAAGTTTCAAGTCTTCATTTGGACCGACGTGGAATATCTTCACGTGTCCTCTGTCAAACATTTTCTACAATAATCCATCCATCTTTGCTGTCTTCTAGCCGGTGGCTTCCGGACGCAGCGGTCAGCGGGATTCCCAGAAATGTGCAGGTTCATTAGACTAAAGGATTCTGTCAGAGGTCTGTGATTTACTGCTTTGGGAAATGATCAGGCATAAAGTGAACACACTAACTTGGGTATAGCTTTTCAAGTTGTGCTGTAAGTAGACAGGTGGACTGAGGCCAGACTGTCATGATGCTGTTTCCAGAATTTACAGCCCTGGTCTGCAAAGGAGTTCATTAATCTGTCATGGACCACCAGACACCAGCAGAACGCATCAGAGCCGCGGTCTCCTGGGCAACTTGCTGAAAATGTCTTTCCTGCACTCAAGATGTTGATGTATTTATTCTTCCTAATATTTAAAATGTGCAGGACTTCTCTCCACATGGGGAGTGTGAACTGTAGGCCAGAACTTAGAGTCAGTGCATAACACACAAGTTTTATCCTCCCTTTGCGATTCTTAAAAGATTGAATGCTTGTAATTCTAAATGTTTACATCATGGGTTGAAGGAAAGAAGCACTGCTTGTGTGTGTGTGTGTGTGTGTGTGTGTTTGTGTGTGTGCGTGCGTGTGTGTGTGTGTGGAGAACTTTTGTTATAGATTTTGTATATATGCCTTTTATATGGACTTTTTATATAGTTTTTGTTCTTATCTGTAATGATTGTTTTGCACCATCACCTTTGCTGCTGTAGCACCAAAATTTCCCCACTGTGGCACAAATAAAGGATCTTATCTTAAACTTAATAATAACAATAATATTACTAACAACAATAATAATAATAACAACAATACTACTACTACTACTACTACTACTACTACTAATAATAATAATAATAATAATAATAATAATAATAATAATAATAA
>JBAFTA010000004.1:1868828-1881433 GCA_036919975.1 Melanotaenia parkinsoni
TTCAAATTGAATGATTCAAATTCAAATATAAAGAATTCAGATTCGCTCCCCAGTGGCACAAACCTTATCCCATAGTCCTGCCAAGAACAATACTTTGGGGTAAATACATTACTGTCTAAACCAAGAACTGCTAGTTTCCCCCTTTCCAGCTAAACAATGTAATGAGAGAAAAGTCGATCAGCTGCACAGAGATGACCAGAGAATCACTAGACACGTGGGTGTAAAACACAGCTGGGCTGTTACAAGTTTAGGTAGGAATGCAGGAAAAGTGCTGCTGTGGAACCCTCTCACCTGGAAAAGAGTGTGTTAAAGAGGCGACGTCCATGGGATGATCCATTAATGCTGTGTTTATTCTCAAATCCATCCATAGAGTCACCCGACTGATCTCTTCCACCCTGCTTCTCCATGTCCCGCCGTCATGACAGAGAAATGATGGCTGTATGGGAATTGCCATGCCAAGCTTGTGTTAATTGCGTTAAAAATTTTAATGCAATTAATTACATAAACACTGTTAACACATTATTTTTGACAGCTGTAAAAATAATATTACCATTACACTTTACATTATCATCTACGAAATGCAGAAGATTTTTAACTAAATTCATGATATGATCCTAAATGACTAAGTAAATTGGACCTCCACACATTTTCTACAGTTTCATAATTTTGGCTCATCAGCATATTACTAAAATAACTATGTCATAATTTCAGTTATAGCAGTATTTACCAGGACCTACTGCTCTGCATATTTTAGATTTTTTTTCTCCACTGTGCCTGATTCAAACAAATGGGTCATTAGCAGACCTCTGCAGAGCTTCATGATAAGCTGACCGACTCATTTAAATCAGGCATGTTGGAGCAGAAAAACATGTGCAACATGGAGGGCAATTAGTCCCCAGGGCCAGGAGTGGAAAATGCTGGGTCATAGCTTGCACAGTTAATTTTTTACAAAGACCATAGTAGCAAGACTCCATACTTCCTTGGGGAATTCCAGTTAAGGGAGCTTTGGAAAACATTCTCCTATTCAGAAAAGTTGGCCATGTTCTTAACACAGATATAATTGTTTCCATGTGTTTAAAAAAATCCCCTTGAGTACCTGCTGATGCAAAAATGTTAATACTCTTTAAATAACATTAAACATTGTCATTGTCACAGCTATGCAAGCAAGGCCAAAGCCAGCCTAACATGCTACTATCCCAGTTTTTAGGCTAACAACCCTGCCTCACGGAACTGATTAAAAAAAAGCACATTCTTTAACAAGCTCCCTTTTCCTCCTTTTGGCCTTAGAGTGACTTTTGCTTCTAATGGAAGCTATTAATCTTTGTTCGCCCTTTCCTGCACAGGTCAGTGTTGCTTTTTAAGATATTTCCCTCCCTTGGCTTTGGAATGTTCCTGAATATCATGTGCAGTTTACTTTAAGGAAACTAGTAGGCCTAGACTCCAGAACCCTGCAACCCTGCATTGGAATAATTGAATGTAGAAAATGGATGGAAACCACAGACCAATGGTAACACAATCTTGTTTGATCGGACTTCAGCATAGTTCTTCTGCTTCCTTCCTGATTCCTGGGACCTGTTTGAGAAAGGAGGTTCAACTAACTTTGAGTTTTAAAAAAAAGGGACTGAGTTAACTTTGTGTTGATCAACTCAGTTTAAATTTCAGCTGCTGTGAGTTTCATTTAGCAATATTGAGTTTTCAAAGTTTATTGAGTTTGTAAAGTGTTTTTTTTTTTTCACAACAAAAAGCCATTACCGGTAGAGCATCAATACATGGATTCAGACAGAGGAATGTATAGTTCCAGTTGGCAACGGCAAAATGTGAAGCCTATATGGAAGTGCAAAAAATTGCAGTTCCCCTCTCATCCACTAGGGGCTGGCTTCAAAACAGAGTCAATCCCCATAGACTCCCATGTTAAAAAGACCAACTTCACAGTAGAAATAAACATGTTGGAAGCCTGGTACAAAAAAACAAACAAAAAAACACAAAAAAACAAAAACATTTTAGGATTAATAGTTCAAGTTTACTTTTATGACAACTGTGAGAGGGTGAATTTTTTTCTACCACATCCATTTGGATGTTATTTAATCTTGAAATTCATCATAACTGGGGGCATGTCCTTTTAACTGACAGGTATCCAGTATCTGCGGCAAGAAGGGAGAGTGCAGCACAACCATGGTTTTTAGCTGACTAACAGTGCGCTTTAGTTTTAACTCGCCTACCTCTTTTAGCTGGTTAGCTACCATTAGTTCTGGGTTAACTCGATTTGCTCTTAGCTACAGGCAGCTCGGAGTTCAATAGACGTCAATCATCCACCCCCACATTCACAGTCCCCCTCTCAGCTCCACCTATTTGCCCATATTTGGATTTTCCGGTAATGACGAGACGCATGACGTTGCCAAGATGGTGATGATGAGAACCGCCCAATGAGCTTCAATTCAGCTCTTCAGAAACCTACGGGTGACGTCATGGAGGCTCCGTCCATCTTTTATACAGTCTATGGCACAGACACGCACACAGACCCACACAGACCCGCACAGCCACACACGCATCTAGATCCACAAGTTAAAACTTTTTCAGTTTAAAAGTTAGCCAACTGCTGTCTGCTGAAAGTTTACTTGGCTTTTTAAATAACTCCACTAGTGATTCCGACTGGCTCCTTTTCACTTTCTCCTCACCGGCTAAAAGGTCCTTGTTCTCTTTCAAGTGGTGCTTTTTCAAATGTTTGATTAAATTATTGTTGTTGTGTCTAGTGACAGAGGTTCCACCTCTCAGAACAACGGCTTTGCAAACATTGCATGTTGCTGTCTTGCTTTAGGGGGTTTCGACTGAAAAATATTTCCACAGTGTGGACATGTTGGAAAAGTTTGCTAACCTGAGTGCCTCTCAATGCTAACCTGCTGCATACTGCTGATTTCCTGAATGGAGGCGTGTCTCATTGGGACGCATACACTACGCCTCACCAACGTTGTAGACATAATTAATGGATTGGAAATTTTGCCAGATTGGATTGAAAATTTGCATACAACCCACACAAGTGGCTCAGGTAGTGCAGCTCATCCAGGATGGCTCATCAATGCGAGCTGTGGCAAGAAGGTTTGCTGTGTCTGTCAGCGTCGTGTCCAGAGCATGGAGGCGCTACCAGGAGACAGGCCAGTACATCAGAAGACGTGGAGGAGGCCGTAGGAGGCAGCAGCAGGACGCTACCTCCGACTTTGTGCAACAGGAGGAGCACTGCCAGAGCCCTGCAACATGACCTCCAGCAGGCCACATATGTGCACGTGTCTGCTCAAACGGTCAGAAACAGACTCCATGAGGGAGGTATGAGGCCCCTACGTCCACAGGTGGGGGTTGGTGCAGGACGTTTGGCATTTGCCAGAGAACACCAAGACTGGTAACTTCACCACTGGCACCCTGTGTTCTTCACAGATGAAAGCAGACTCACACTGAGCACATGTGACAGATGTGACAGAGTCTGGAGACGCCGTGGAGAACATTCTGCTGCCTGCAACGTCCTCCAGTATGACCGGTTTGGCAGTGGGTCAGTAATGGTGTGAGGTAGCATTTCGTTGGGAGGGCAGCACAGCCCTCCATGTGCTCGCCAGAGGTAGCCTGACTGCTATTAGTTATTGAGATGAGATCCTCAGACCCCTTGTGAGATTATATGCTGGTGTGGTTGGTCCTGGGTTCCTCCTAATGCAAGACAATGCTGGACCTCATGTGGCTGGAGTGTGTCAGCAGTTCCTTCCAGATGAAGCATCAATGCTATGGACTGACCCGCCCGTTTCCCAGACCTGAATCCAGCTGAGAACATCTGGGACATCATGTCTCCATCCACCAATGCCACGCTGCACCACAGACTGTCCAGGAGTTGGCTGATGCTTTAGTCCAGGTCTGGGAGGAGATCCCTCAGGAGACCATCCGCTACCTCATCAGGAGCATGCCCAGGTGTTGTAGGGAGGTCATACAGGCACGTGGAGGCCACACACACTACTGAGCCTCATTCTGACTTGTTTTAAGGACATTACATCAAAGCTGGATTAGCCTGTAGTGTGTTTTTCCACTTTAATTTTGAGTTTGACTCCACATCCAGACCTCCATGGGTTAATAAATTTGATTTCCATTAATAATTTCTGTGTGAATTTGTTGTCAGCACATTCAACTATGTAAAGAACAAAGTGTTTAATAAGAATATTTCATTCAGATCTAGGATGTGTTATTTTAAAATATGCATTTGAATTACACATTTGTATCAATAGCACAATAAAGTAATGATGGTGTGGTAATAAAAACTCTTTAAATACTGTTGTGTTCAATCAATACATGCCTTTGCATGTGTGGTTTTACAGTATGTATAAATGTATCTTGAAGTATCTTCTAAGGACGTTGCAGCATGTCAGCACATTCTTGGATGTAGCTGCTGACGGTCTGTAAATTCTCATAGGTTGTGCAGTTGGTGTTCTTGTGGTTTGCAGTCCTGTGAACCATCATTCTTTTTATGTATTGCCTCAAGGTTTTGTGAAGACTGTGTGTCAGTCACAGAGCTAACCTTAAATGAGGTCTGGCACTGGGCCCCAGAAATCCCTGTGCTGAAAGTTGCATCCCCACCGTACCTCCTTTCTACAGCTCAATTAAGACTGAAACACAGATATGGATTCTGTATCTTGATGCTGCTGAAACTGCCCATTAAATATACACATAGGAATTATTTTAGCTGTAGCAGGAACTTAGGAGCTTTGCAGCTTCTGTATGCATCTGCCAAGATGTGTATTTTGGGACAAATATCACACTGCTGAGACTGATAATTGTGAGATTTATCTACACCAGGGTCAGCTGAACTAAAAAGGCCTCTGAGCTGTGGTGAAAGGCCATTGCAGTGTGATGTTCCATATCATTACATTAATTTAATCTCCAACAACCGCTTAGAGTTTAATTTTGATATAGTTGAAATGTAATTTGCACAAGACAAATGCAGAGAGCAGCTTATTAAATGTTTCACACACATCTCCATTTTTAAATAACCATGCACTGAGAAGATGTCTTCATTTTCTTTAAATACAACATAAAAGTACAAGCTCATGCACACGGCAGAAAACAACATATCTATAACAAGTGCCACTATCATGTGAGGGGAGGGAAAGGTGAGTCAGTCAGTGCTAATCTAGATCATAGCTGTTGCTTTAACACAGGGCTTCCCGGATCAGACGCAGGCATTTCATGGCAGGCCCTGAATTTAGTGTGTTTTGTCGGCTCAGGGGATGTGAATTACGGTTCAATGTTCCTTGACAGTGCTGAGCTGGTGGCCTCATCTGTTCTGACAGGCTCTTGACTGTGTGTGATGATGAGAGACAGCTCTGGGTTGGGGCTCGGCAATGGCCTTTCAGCTGACAATGTGAATTATGGAGACCCAAAGAAGCAAGAGCATGCATCAGCAGACCCCCACTTCTGTTAATCCTTCCCTCAGAGATTCCATGCCAGAGACCCCAGTCATACCTTGTTGTTGCTCACAATCACTTCAGACAATGGCTGCAGCATGATGGAGGCAATACACCCAAGTCCTCCACTGTCTGTTTCTGCAGCTTAGATTTTCCTCCTGCCCTCCGCTCTTTGTTACACTTTTTTTGCTTGTTTAGATTATACAGAATTAAACTTTATGTTAGTTGATTAATCCTCAGAGGTAAGTTCTTGTATTGCAGCATCTAATGGTGACAAATACATTTACTATTATCACAACTGTGAATAAATAAATAAAATGAAGAAAGAAATGAAGATACAGTGATAATAGAATCATTATTTAGGATTATTGCAAAGAGCAGTTAATGAGCTCTTGTGCCAGCCCTTACTGCAGCTGAGCTGAAGAAGGCTCTGACTGAAGACACCCTTAATTTGTGTGTGTTATGTAGAGGATGTGCAGAATCATACAAGCCAAGCTTGTACATTTTCTTTCCACATTCAATTCCAGAGATGTCACAGTCAGTTTGTTCAGATTTCTTCTTCATTTTTTTTAAACATCAGCTCTGATGCAGCTGCCCCCAAAGATGGAAGCAAAAAACTTGCTCTCCCTTTACCACAGACTTTTAGAAGATATGCAAAGCCTTGTTTTAAAAATAAAATGATATAAGCTATCTTAAGAAGATCCTTAAGTTTTACTTAGTTTTATTTGTTTTTTTTCTCTGTGTTACTGTTATTTTGTGTTCTGTTTTATTGGTAAGCACTTTGTGATTTTTATCTTGAAAGGTGCTATATAAATAAACATTTACTTACTTACTTAAGATGTAGGGACTAACTGCCCCCTCTTGTAAGGAGTCTCAGTTTTCCATTTTGTGTTCAGTCTGCTGTGCAGGTAAACATCAAGGCATCTATAGTCCTTCTTTCTTAGAATATCTCTTTTTTTTTCCTCTCATCTAAGGTTGGGTCTCAGAAGCAACATGCTCAGGGAGAAGACCCAGTTTACCCTCTCTAAGACTCTCCTAGTTCTGGTAGATCGCCAGGCATTCCTATGACAGAAGGGCATTAAATCCTAGGTCTGTCCTGTGATTTTCTCCCAGTAGGATGTACCCCAGAAAACCTCCAATTGGAGGTGACTAGGAGGCATCCTAATCAGACTTCTGAACTACTTCAGTTGATTCCTTTCAATATGGAATAGCAGCAACGCCCCACAAAGCACCTTCCAGATGTATGAGCTCTTTACCTGATATGAAGCTTTGCTTCACTATTTTTTGAAGGAATCTCATTTCAGCCGCTTGCATCTGTAATCTCATTCTTTCTGTTTATACCCATAAGTAAGGGTTGGAACTTAGACTAGTAAATTAAAACCTTCACCTTTCAGCTCATGCAGCTCTCACCACAATAGACATGTCCATCACCCTCATTACTGCAGATGAAGTTGAATTAGTTGGTCCCTCTCTCACCCCATCCTGCCACCACTTGCAAACAAGATTCAAGGATTCTTAAGATAGGATTAAACAAATTCCTGGTCATCCTACAGTTCACATTCAAAATTAGGTCATTATTCCTGCACCACGCCCCATAAGAGTTCACCAGTGCCCACTGAAGCAGGTAGATGACAGCATTTTCAACACCAACCCCAAGACAAAAGCAAATTATATTGGTTCTTAAATGATAAATTTCAAATGAATTAGCTAGCAAATTATTATTATTTTTTTAATTTTATTTTAAGGATTTTAAAGTTTATTTTACACAAATTTTGGTATAATTTATAAATATAGTTAGATTACTGCACAAGTAGATGAAGTTCATAAGGTTGTCAGCCAGTGGGAGGGTCAGTGATTTGATTCCTGGTTTCCAATGTCAAAATGTCCTTGGACAAGACACAGAATGCCACATCTGTTGGTGTACTGTATATCAATTCACTGGTTTCAGTAATGGTCGCAGTAGGGATTAATCAATGAGCTAGAAGACTTTCTGGTGGTACTTCATTTATTCTTACTAGATGGTGTAGCCGTTGACTGGCTCTCATCTTAGCCATGACCTTCTCCCTCAGGCCAGTTGCTCTCTCTTTCATCTTTCTCATCCTCACTGGGGTTTGGTATCCATTCTCTTGGGGAAGTTGCCTTTTGTGTCTTTTACTTGCATATATATAAATATGTATATATGCAAGTAAAGAACACAAAAGGCATGAAGCATGTTGACTAATGTCACGATTGTAAAGTTACTGTTTCTCGGGGGTTTTATTTTGACATTAATCTTGTGTAGTATATAGACCACAATGCACTGCGGGCAGAAGCTAAACATGGCGCAAGGAGGCGAAAAAACATTTTTTTATTAAAGGTATGTAACAAAGTGTAAAATACAACATAAGGAATAAAATTAAAAATATTTGCACACAACTTTGGATTGGATATCAAATGACAGTGTTGTAGTTGCCGTGGTGATGGCTGGTAGTCCTGTGGTTTGCAGCGAGGAAAAAATAGGCAGCTTTGTGACTGAATCCCCAAAAGAGTGCACTATGTAGTGTGCTATGTAGTGCAGCCCTTTGTAGTGAATGAGGGGTTAGGGAGTAGGGTGGACATTCGGACACAGCATATGTTTCGAATATGTTAGGCCTTTATTTGTAAAAAGACGTTATATGCTCCCATGTCAAATGTTATGTTAGTGCATATATGTGTTATGGACGGATCCCTCGGAGACAAAGGTAATTCACAGTAGAGAATATGTGTCATCTTACGAACGCAGGCAGCGGGGGGGCTGGCTGGAGATCCAAGGGGTGGAAAGTAGTAGGGTCCATGCAGGGATGAACGTCAAGTTCCGGCAGGAATGACTGTGGTGCTGGGATAGATAAAGGCAGGTGAGATAATGGGTGGCAGGTGTGACTGATTGTCTTAATTGAAATGACTGGATCGACACAGGTGTGGAGGATCAGGGAACTGCAAGTGAAAGTGTGGCAGGACAGGTTGTGACAATATGTGTTCACATGTTTTATTGCAAAGACACTAAGACTTTGCTCATTCCTAAAAGAGAGTATGTTGTATTTCTGTCCTATAGCTATAATGGTGTTTTCTGGAATAAGGCTAATAAAGATCAAAGATGTTCAAAAAAAAAAAAAAAAAGGAAAAAAAAAAAAAAATGACTGAACAAACAACAAACTTCTTCTGGAAACATCAGTAAGCTTCACCATTTTCTGGCTGGGGTTCGCTCCCCTGCTTACTTAAATGACTATTTAAATTCTCTATGGATGTTTCTAAAAGGTGTTAGACTCTGATGATGTGTGCACTCGTAATGTTATAATCTATCTGTTACACTGCCATGTGTTATCATTCACTTACTTCTCATCTTGAGCCTGGAATAGTAAATTTAAACATACAGCATATCCTGTGAGTTGTATAGTGTACTTCTGTATTAAAGGCAGTTAGGGGATATGTGAAAAAATACTCAAGAACAATTTAATAGATGTCTGAAGTTACTAACTGAAAAACTCCAACCCTAATGAAGAGAAATTAAAGTTAGAGAAATATGATCTCTACCGTTAGTTCTCATCAGAACCCCTTGAATCAGCATTTTGTCTCAGTGGAAGCATTTCAGAGTATTTTTAGGACAGTTAAGCAGAAGGAAAGTTGAGTAGTTAATGTTAAAGTAATGAAAAGCATAAACTAGCTTTTCTGCATCGTTGTGACAAGAAGACCCTTTTTTGGCAATATTACATAGGTGAAAGAAGATGATTAAAAAAAACGTAAAGGACAGATCTTGTTACAAAGTAACCTACTGTAGTTCTGGAAACGCTGTTTTATATCTTATCAGTATAAAAAGTCCTGTCTTCTTTGTTCATTATTAGCTAATTTCCTGGAACATTTGCTAAAGATCCTGTTGCTGAATGTCCTAATTTTTGTTTTCTTTGTTCATCCTGTGGTGCTCAGTTTGACGTTATTTGGAGTGTTTGCTTAGGAGGTTTAATTAAATTTTACATTTAGCCTGATCTGCATTTAGATCTTCCATCCTGCCCTCAGATATAACAACCTTTTTAATGACTACAACTACATTGTTACTACAACAATCAGAGCTTCCCTCTGATTATTCTACTTTATAATCTTTAAAATGCTTTCACATTTCCAACAGGACAGCCAAAGTGCAGTAGTTGCCATTTATCCATTTATCTGCTTGTTAGCAAGATGCCAAACCTACCAGGTTCAATGTCTTTACACTTACTGGAGATTTGTAGCATGGCTTGAAAAAGAGCTCAGTAACTTTTGGATCACATGAGGAGTTCTTTTATTAAAATTGCAAAATCCATCATCAGCCTTCGTGTTGGATGCACCCTCTGAGTGCTTCTGCCATTTAGCAGCAGCTTTATATTTTTGTTCATTTTAACATCCATTAGATTTACTAAGGACTACAGACTTCAGCTATTATGGACAGATAATATTATTACCTGGCCAACACCTAAGAGACTAAGAAACTATGCTGTTGAAACTTTGAACAATGGTTCAGTTTATTTTTCATTCATCATGGCGAGGGTGTACAATTCTACTTATTGTAAAATAAATCATCAACTAAACTTAAATTATGGCATATTGCAACACATATGACTAAAGCATTATTGACCAACATAAGCTTAACATTTTATTTAATGTGCCATCAGATAAAATTTTACTATTGAAGTGATTTCTCTCATAGTTCTGGGATTATAAATGAAAGTGGTAATATATCAGCGTAAACTCTGGGCAGCATTTTCTTTGAAGATTCCTTCTGCGTTTGATCTTATGCGTAATCATTATCAGAGAAAAAGAAAGTAACTCAACATGGTTCACATCATCAAGGAGCTCAGGATGTGTAGTTTAGAGTGTGATGTGTTTGTCTGGGACCTAGTTTAAGAACCATATTTCTTTTGATGTTTTTTTTTTTTTTTGTCTTTTAGAAAAACATGCATTGATAATGTAATTAAATGAAAGAACAGTACTGAGTTACAGCACCATCTTTTTTTCCCCCCTTTTTTACTTCATGGGCATCTTCCAACAATGAGGAAATTATAAAACAGAACAACCTTAAAAGTGTGCTAATCACATACACATTTTAACATTAGATAGGTATGTTGAGATGATAAACATTTTAATCTATACTGACTGGCCACTTTATTAGGTCCACCTGTTCATTTCTCTACAAGACAAATACCTAATCAGCCAATGTTGTAATACAGTAACAGAATGGAGAAAAAATGGAATTGAAGTGATTTTGAATGTGGCATTGTTGTTGACGCCAGACAGGCTGGTCTGATTATTTCAGAAATTGTTGATCAACAACCATCTCTAGAGTTTACAAAGAAAAGAAAGATCCATCCATCCATTTTCTTCCACTTCTCTGGGGTCGGGTTGCAGGGGCAGCTGCCTAAGCAAGGAAGCCCAGACTTTACCTCGCCAACTCGTCCGGGGGGATCCCAAGGTGCTCCCAGGCCAGACAAGAGATGTAGTCCATCCAGCGTATCCTGGATCTTCCCTGGGGTCTCCTTCCTGTAGGGCATGCCCGGAACACCTCACCAGGGAGCCTTTCAGGAGGCATCCTGACCAGATGCCCAAGCCAGCTCCAATCGATGCATAAGGTGCAGCAACTCTACTCTGAACCCCTGCCGGATTACCAAGCTTCTCACCCTTTCTTTAAAGGAGAGTCCGGCCACCCTGTGCAGAAAACTTATTTCGGCCTCTTGTATTCGCGATCATGTTCTTTCGGTCACCACGCACAGCTCGTAATCATAGGTGAGGGTATGAACATAGATTGACCGATAAATCGAGAGTTTTGCATTTTGGCTCAACTCCTTCTTCACCAAGACAGTCCATCCTTCCCTCACTCGTGAACAAGACCCCAAGATACGTGAACTCCTCCACTTTGGGAAGGACCTCAGGACCTTTTTCCGGCTGAGGACTATGGTCTCGGATTTGGAGGTGTGGATTCTTATCCCAGCCGCTTCACACTTGGCTGCGACTTGCTATAGCGAGAGCTGAAGATCGGGACTCGAAGCTAATAGAAACATGTCATCTGCAAAGAGCAGAGACCCAATCCTAAGGCTATCAAAGCAGATCCCCTCAATGCCTCAGCTTCACCTAGAAATTCTGTACATAAAAGTTATGAACAGAACATGAACAGCCTTGGCAGAGTCCAACCATCACCGGAAACAAATCTGATTTACTGCTGACAATCCCCCTTTAGTTGGAGCACACCCTCCGGGCCCCCTTTTTGAAGAGGGGGACCACCACCACATTCTGCCAGTCCATGGGAACAGTCCCTGATGTCCATACGATGCTGCAGAGGCATGTCAGCAAAAAACAGCCCTACAGCATCCAGACCCTTAAGGAACTCCAGGCAAACCTCATCCACCCGTCAGGGGCGCACGTGAGGGAACGCCTTGCCACACCCACATGGTGGCTATAAAAGGTCAGGTGAATGCCTATAATAAATATTCATCACATCATTTGTATGATGGCTTGGGACGGAAAGAAAGGGTAGAAGCACAATTTTCTATGTGAGAGACTGAGATCCTGAGAGACAACGCTGACAAATGCACAATGAAAATGCACGGCGTGGACTTTACTTGTGCCAGAAAGGCAGAATAGTGGCAGCAGGTGGTACATGCTGCCATCGCAGTGTCAAAAGGCAAGACATGCTAGAGGCATCGGAACGTGTGGCTGAATGTCTCCGTAAGTAGAGCATCTGTCTGCCATGCAGGAGATCAAAGTTCGAATCCCACAGGAGTGAATAGTAACACCTTCCAGTTTGGGCATTAAGCAAGACGGTACAGCCCACATTAAATCATTTTGGAGAAAAGCATTGGCTAAATGACAGTAATGATGCCGGTATTGGAGTCTTTTGTTTTAATGTATAAAATAAACAGGTACAGAAACATCTGAGATAGGTAGCAGTTAATTTAGTGTTAAATGATATTGCTTTATAGTTCCTGGGTGTTTAGACTAGTTCGGCAGTGCTGCAGCTGAATGGAGAGGGTGAGGCTAGAAATTCCACATAGCACCGCAGCAGACGTGTCCTCAGACA
Source organism: Melanotaenia parkinsoni (assembly GCA_036919975.1). Taxonomy (NCBI): domain Eukaryota; kingdom Metazoa; phylum Chordata; class Actinopteri; order Atheriniformes; family Melanotaeniidae; genus Melanotaenia; species Melanotaenia parkinsoni. The sequence continues at coordinate 1,881,321 of JBAFTA010000004.1, forward strand.
AAGTGCAAACGGACACAATCAACGCTATTAACCAGGTGGACAAGGAGTCGCGGGAAATGGAGACTGTCTTGGCGTAAATTGGGACAACAACTATAAAAGGATTGTGTAAGTAT
>JBAFTA010000004.1:1894018-1919875 GCA_036919975.1 Melanotaenia parkinsoni
TTATTAACTTTTAAAATGCAGCACAGGATAAAGTTCATCATGTTTAACGAAGGTCCAGCATCAAGTACTTGTGGACAATTATAAAAAAGAAAGCGTCTGCTAAATGACTGTAGAAAAGTACACACCTGTAAACATTTCACCACCGTTTACTACATTTTAACCCTCATATACTAATAATTTTGTGTGACTGTATCTCCTCATAATTCTAGACCACAAGTCAGTCACAACCAACTCTCCAGTGACGGATGACTCCTCCACCTTTCTACTGATAGATTCCATAAAGCACACAAAGCTTAAAGCAGGTGATGAGATCTTTATTTTGCACATAACAAAAAATGAACAAATGATACATTTTTCTATGGAACGTTTTCTCTTTAAATGTGTACATCATTGTAAAACTGGGAACAACCTTTTCCCACAATCATCAGCTTTGCTCCAGACCAGCCGGATGGTGAGGAGCTCAATGAGCTGCAGCAACATCGGAAACAGAACGCGCGTTACAAAAAACCTGCCGTCTGAAATATTCACTTATTGTAATCTGCTCAACGCAGACAGTAGAAAACCGTCTTAAATGTTTACTCATACGACACGCATACAATTGGCGCATGTTTTATAAGTTAAACTTACATCTCCTGCGACTGTAGCGCTCTGCTCGCATTTCTTGTTGAAATGAAGAAATATCGCCTGACGCTGGATTCCTCATCTCTGGACTCTCTATGTGCATTTCCAGCCTCAACATTAGATATTTGCATTGCTTTCAGTTCAGCCCAGTTTCAGTCCAAACTTGTTGGTCAGTGGAAAGAGTCCTTCAGCAGCCGACCCGCCTAAACAAGCGGCCGACCCGCCTAAACAAGCAGCCAACCCGCCTTAACAAGCAGCCAGCCCATCTAAACAAGCTAAGCTTTTTTTTCCATAATAAGAAAACAATTAAAAACACAATAATAATAAAAAGAAGTATCCGGGACGTTTTTCAGAAAATATATTTTCAGTTGAGAAAAGAGGATGCTTTTGAAATTATAAGTAACAGACTGAGCGGTTGAACTTGTATACACATATACAAATTCAGTGAAATAACTGATAACTAATAACTAAAAGTAAGTTAATACCTGTGTGGTAAGTAACTGTGTTGCTGGTTAAAACATACGTCTGTATTTGTTTCATGGTGGTTACATATGTACACTGTTATTGCGAAGGGGGCGCAAGTCTGGTTGCTGGTTTTGTGAAGTAAACGGAAGTAGGCGAACTACACTGTTGTGAATATGTGTCACGGTTATGGACTTTATATTTATGTTTTTGGGTTTCTGGTTATGTTTAGTTAGTTTTCCCTTGTGTTCTTTGGTTTTCTGTTCCTGCCTCGTTAGTTCACCTGGTCTGATTAGTCATCCACTTCACCTGTGTCTTGTTACTCCCTCAGTGTATAAGTACCCCTGGTTGTCTGTTGTTCGTTGTCGGATCCTCACCATTCATGGATGCCTGTTCCCTCTGGTTTCTGTTTTGGAAATAAACCCTTTCTACCTGCTCCAATTCTGCCTCCTGCCTGCAATTGGGTCCTCACCTCCTCCGACGCCCGCCATTCATGACAATATGGCGGCTGAACTTATCACTTATCATCTCTTGAGGGACCCATGTCTTAATAGATGTATTACTGTGATTGCTAAATCAGTTTGGCAGAAGCAAGACAAAATATCTGTGCCTGGAATAAACTTTTTCTTTTTTATTAAGTTACAGTTTTAGAAAAACAAAACACAAATTAACAAACAATGATTAACATGCACAATTTTAGTATACAAGACAATACAATTTCTTTTCAATATGAAAATGCCATTCTACATGTCAGTATCTCACAGAGATCATTGATTAATACACCAGTATTAAAGCCAGAGAACACACTATATAAAAGCAGTAACATTGTCATTGATGGCTATGTTTAAAAAATATATGCAAGCTATTTACACTGTACCAGGCGCACTCCTTTCTAACAACAATAATCACAGAAGCTAAGCTAACTTAAGTGACCTTATGGAAATAAATATTTGATGTTTTATGATCAATAAATTTTAACCAATCCAACTGCTCTGATAACTCCCTTTAGATTGTACTTGGTTGTATTGATTAAAGCACAGGGCCAGAAAAACACATTTCTTATGGGTTTCTTATATGATCATGAGCAGAGAGGAATCAGCCTCAACTACAACTATGTAGGTAACATAAGAAAGCTCTGAGAAATTGCCACATGGTTCCATAATGTAAATTATTAACTTACAGTATCATCCCACAATCTGACAGTCAGGTTACCTCATTTGAAAATGTACAAAAATAATTACACCACTGGAGTCAACACAGAAGCTTTGAGGCCTTGTCACACCAGAAAATGACATATTCATCTGTAAGTACTCATTAAAAATGAACATTTTAATCTCGGAACCAGTCAGCTTTCATCGGATGACTTAACCCATGGGGAAAATGGTCAGTGCTTCCAGACATTCAATTTACTCAGTAACCCAATGAAACTGCAAGCTACAGAAATAAGCTACAGGCCTAATCTTGGTCAAAGTATGTCCAGTGGTTTAATATTATCATTCGGTTAATCTGAGCCTCTTTTGCCCTCCACAATGTATTTTTACCTGCATGAAACAAAAGCATGATCAAATGTGATTGGGCAAAAATGAATCCTATTGGACTAGAAACAGAAACTTAAAAAGTTCTACAACAAAGATCCTGTCCTTTACCTACAAACTATTCACACTTGCCCAAATATATCAGATTTTGTTGTTAAATAAAGTTAACCAGCTGGTACTACCTGTTTAGCTAACAGCTAAACATGTTAACGGGTCAGGAACATGACACTGGGGGTCCTTTAAGTTTCGTTCGTTTTTTCTCTGTTGGGACATTTACATGCCTACAAATTTTGGTCTATATTCAGTCTGTAAAATAATAATAAAAAAAAAATCACCAACAGTTACCAAGGTTACTAGCTTTTGTTTGAAGCTATTATCTAATAGCTAACATTTTTATTTTTATTTATTTTATTATACATTTGTATCTCTAAAAACCATAACCTTTTTAAAATCACATGACTCTTGTGAGGCTGATTTTATTCAGTTTAAGTACGAAAATATATGCAGATGCAGAATAGCACAATCAATATTTGATTCTTAGTAAACAATGTCTGCAGCTTAAAGGTCCCCATATCATTAATTTTTTTAAAAATTTAATATGGGTGCCAAAGGTCCAACAACATTGTTTTCAAAGTGTATTACCCCTAAATTCAGCCTTGGTCCTTACTTTCAGCCATTCCAAAAGTAGCTCTTGTGAGCTCTAATGAGAACGGGCAGTTTCTGTAACTGAACCTTTAAATGTTCATTAGTGGTGCCTGTCCATGCCCCTCTCTGGGAGAGGATCCGGCTTTTGCTGGTGCCCACTCTGTGATTTTTGAGGGCAGCCTCAGCTAGCCGTGGGCGTGGGTCAAGGGCGGTATCCCCTACTGGGGGCAGTAGTTATTTTCCTTTGTTAGGTCACAAAGGGAAAGATCTCAGACTCATCTATTTGAGCTAAAAGGTTTAGCAAGCGAGAGAGAAAACAGAATTGTCTCATTTTTGGGCCTCATACTCAGACAATAAAGACCTTTAATTAGTGAATTTTGCATAAAATAGGACCTAACAACAAAATTTTAACCACATAAAAACTGAGGCAGAAACGTGATTACTATGATCAAAGCAAGTCTGCTTTGTTGTCAAGGAAGGATTTTCACAGTTTAGGTTTCTGTTGTGGCTGTGCTTCCATACTGTTTGCGGGACAGATACAGCAGTACTATTATAGCACTATGCTTGGTTTGTTTTGATATCTTAATCAATTTTTATGTCACTGCTCCAGTTCAAAGTAACAATCTACCACTACACCTTAAATATACTTCTTTCATTCTTCACTGTAAATACTGTGGAAAAACTGAGCAAATGCAATTTCTGGTGAAGCCAAAATACAATAACTAAAACAAACAACACACAAAATGAACAAAAAACAAACAAACAAAAAAACAAGGGGAAATGCCTTTGAAGACATTTGATTGGGAGTAAAGTTGTGGAAATAGATGGAAATGGTAGAGGACATCACAGACTGTAACAGAGCAGAAAAGGTGCATAATAACATGGCCATCAGTCAATCAAGCAGCTGAAATGTGTCAGCCACAATAATGGGCCAGAAAAATCAATATCCCATTGACTGGTTGGCAGCAGTCTAATCAACGAGCACAGAGTCTCATGAATCCAGTCAAGGAGCAGATAGGACAGAATGATTATGTCAGCCATTTGGACCTTTTATGAGGCCTCTGAGGTCCCACACACCTGTTCATATGGTTAAGTGCGGACTCCCAGTCAACTTCCATCAATTTCTTGTGCTTTCATTTGATTCAGGGTGCAGCGTTGGGAAGGGTAAAGAGTGCAAAATGCAGACAACAAAAGCCTCTAGCTAACAACCGTACACAACCCCACATTTGGCAAAGGCACAGTAATGTTTAGCAGTTCATTTGACTGTATCCTTCTACTTGCAGACTGCCAGGACCCAGCACTTCCCAACACTTCGACCTTTACTTTGATGGCTTTAGACAGACTCATCCACATGATAATAGGGTGTGAAAAGTAGCTCCCTCAGCAGAGCAATAATGTTCCTTTGTTACAGTTCAGTCTGGTAAATATCTAACAAATAGTGGTGGGGCAGGGGGCAGAGATGCCTTGTGCTCCATTTCCAGTCAGGGCTCTAACCTTGGTATTCACATCCATTATGTTGATGCCTTAATAGCCCATAAATTATTATACCGATGAAGTAATAGGATATATTATACCACCATTTATCGCAATCCATTGCAGCTTTCCTTAATCTACCAACCCTTGTTTTGAAAATTTAATCAACATACCATTTTCAGTAGAGGGTTGCCCCTTCATTCTAAGCTTCCTGTTCTTCATAGCTCATATTATTCTAGAAAAGCAAAGCAAACAATACTTCTGCCTGGATCTTTCTCATAAGCTATCTGAAGAGGAGTGAAATAAAAACACTGGGGTGAGGTGAAGGCACTGTTATCTAGTAGTCCACTGTGCACCGTGGCAGCTGGTCATCTGGGGTCTTGATGGTACATGTTCTGTGATATGACTTTGAACACTGGTTATTTTAATGTGGAAACGGGACAGTACACATGCGATCTGCTACACCAAACAAACATTCTCCTCAATCTCAACTTTTTCTCTAGACTAAGAATGTGTAGTGTGATAGGCATTTATTATTTAGAGGAGCATGAGATAGAGAGCAAAATGCCAAGATCTATCAGAGTGTTGTGGAGGGGGCCTAAAGCTCAGGAGCCCGTGGCTCTCTAACAGACTTAATATTATTTCAGTACACAGAGATAAGTGGGTTTCAGGCACAGCTGATAAATTATGCATTGACCATATATTTGACAAAAGCCTGGTAAAAATCCTATGCCTGCAGTGAATGATTCTACTGGCAAAAGCTGCACAAAAAGGGTGGGTGTGAATCAATGGCTGTGGGATAAATGGATAATTTGAGAAGCTAAAGTATGGGTATACAGTGTTTATACTGTAATCGCTCTGTCTGTGAGGCTGACAGTGTAAAGATGACTTTTTTTGCTAAAACATTTTTATATGAGGTTAAAGCAAGCAGCCTCTGTCACCTACTTTGGTTTGGGCTGTTTTTGTGGGTTTTAAGGCAATAGTATCTCCAAAGATACCAAAGAGGATACGTCACATAGACATCAGAACTTCTAAAAATGAAACCTAGAGCACGGTGGCACTTATGACACTGGAAGAAATACAGAAAGATTTCATGCATGTAATTTATCACAACTCCATCTGATGATCATTAAAAAAGAGTGGAATGGTTCCTTTAAGAATTTGGTGCATTCCAATCCTTCCCACTTTTTCCAAGTGCTTCCACTGAAGCCAAGGCCTTGTCAGTCCGGTGAACCTATCAACATAGGGACGGCTGAATGAAGCAATGGGTCAGAAGGCAGGTGGGGTCGTAGGCTGAGGGTGGACATCACCATAGGGAGCAGAGCAATGCGGTGATGAGGAGTATTGGGTAGGACAACGGGCTGAGGCGGCTTGCTCCAGAGCCCCGAGCGCCCATGCCTGTAACCAAAAACAGCTAGGTGAAGAGCCAGAAATATTCCTCCCATCGAAGAATACAATAAGACAAATAGTCTGCTCTATTATCCTCTAATTTTTTACCTGTCATTATAAATCAAAAGCTAATAAGGATTTTTTTCCATATCTACACTATTACTTGCTTTCAACAGGAGAGGCTATTAAAGTATCCCAAGAAGATGAAGTTCAAGATGAAGCAGCAAACTGAGCAGCCTCAGCATTGAAATGGGAGCAGAGAACTGCTTTATATGCTGCATCCCTGTGCAGCCAGTCAACAAGGAATAATAACCCAATGGCAGAGACAGATGACACTGTGCATGTATTTCCAAAAAGGTCGCTTTTCTTGCACTCAAATAAGTCTATCACACATGGTTGGAAAAGGATGCAATGAAGCAAAGTTAAACTAAATTATTAAATCCTTGCTTAAGCTTAATCAGTGGTCTAAGAGGAAATAATAATAAAGAGTTAGAATGCTAAACTCACTTAATTTGTGGATGTTGATGGGTTCACTGCCCACACCTTCGCCGCCCTCACTCATAGCCTTGATCTGGATGAGATAGTTGTCATTGGCTAAGAGGCTGAGCTCAGCCGTGGTTTTGTTGGTGAAGATGGTGGTCATGTCATTGTAGCGATGTCTCTTCAGCAGCACCTGAGACAGCACAGCATGATGCACAAAAATGAGCTAGTGCGAAAAGATTAATCAGAGGATAAATGAGAGATTCTGTGAGAGGGACCTACCAAATACCCAGTCACCTTTGACTCTGTATCCATGGCTTGAACAGGATCCCAGTGAAGTGTGAGTGTGGAGCCAATCATGGTCCATTGTATGTTGAGCGGAGCCCGATCAGGAGCTAGAAATGAAAATCACAAGTAGACATATACATGACAATTTATCTAAATTAATTACACATACACTAATTAAAGCTCTGTATGTAACCAATTTAGGGGAACTTGGAAATATAGAAAAGTTTGCAAATAGTCACATGAAAAAAAAAGTTAATCCTCTTTTCATTTTAAAGATTTTATCAATCAGAACATGATAGTTTTTTCTTTAAAGAAAAAAAAAAAACATCAGGTCATTTACCGGTCCTAAAATGAGATAAATATAATCTCAGATAAAATCAGTAGCTAGCCTCTTCTCCTCTGTTGTCCCCCGGTGGTTGTCCTACCAAACTCCGTCCAATCCGCAGAGTTCTTATCCACTTTTAAAAGCAAGCTAAAGACTCAATTGTTTAAGGAGCCTTTCCACACTTAGCTTAACTCTTCTACTCAACAGAATGAGTTAGAAAGATTTGCCCAGCTCTTTGGCTCAACCAAGTCACCTTTCATAGATTTTAAGGATGTTTTAAGGCTGAGAAAACCCTCACTACACACTTTATACACTTTTCTCAAACAGGCATGAACATTTTCATACTTTTCCCTCTTGTTTAAACACCTTCAAAGTTCAAACCTTTGTAGAAAAAAAAGTTCATTACTGTAAATTTGGCAAGCTGAACGCATTCTGTACTGTACAGGAGATACGGTACATCTCTACCATGTTCTAGATCATAATGCAGAATTTATATATCATCCTCTCACCAACCGTCTCCATGGTGATAATTTGTGTCAAAAACCCTGCAAATGTGACAACTGAAGTTAAACAGCCAACATTGATAAAGATGATAAAAAAACTGATGACCTGCATAAAAACAGATTTCTTCTTTTATCATTGAAATATTTGTGCAGCATTGATAAAAGTCCTACAACAGCATCACCCAAAGTAAACAACTGTTGATAAAATAGATCATTGGCTGTTTGTTTAACTAGTTTTTCTTCACATCTTTACACTAAATGATCGCTTTATTTGTAATAATCAGTTAAATTTTTCATAAAATCTAGACTTAAAAAAAACCTTTTCTTGGTCAGTGCCCCTGCCTGGCCTCCCATTAAAACCTTTTTAGACCCACCCCTGCTTAGCTGAAGCATAATCCCTGTCTACCACCAGCTAGCTACTGTGCTAGAGAAGGTCCTGTCAGAAACAATACTTTTTGGTAAATACGCAACAGATCGAACCATGAACTGCTAGTTCTTCCTCAGCTGAACGATAAACAAATGCAACAAGAGAGAAAAGCCAATCAGCTGATCACCGACAGCCCTCATGAATCATGGAACAACATGAGAGGAGAGAGTGAGAGGAAGCAGCTGTGCTGCACAAACAGAGACAACAAGAAAGCACTAGAGCAGACATGTATTTGTTGTGTTTATTCTCAAATCCATCAAATCAAATCAAATCAAATTTATTTGTATAGCCCTATATCATAACAAGTTGTCTCAGAGGACTGTACATCGATAGCATCCATCGATATATATATGTGTGTGTGTGTGTGTGTATATACAGTATATATATATACATATATATTTATATATATATATCAAAAAGGCCCAATAGGACTCCTTCTTCAGCCTGACAGCATCCCTGACTGCTGGTGACCACCAACAAGTTCAGGCACTGACGCCTTATGGCCACAGCTCCTGCTGGCCACCTCAACAATAGAGGCATGGAACACAGCTCACTTGGACTCAATGTCCCCCGCCTCACCCGGGACATGGTTGAAGTTCTGCCGGAGATAGGAGTTGAAACTCTTTCTGACAGGGGCATCCGCCAGACATTCCCAGCAGACCCTCACAACACGCTTGTGACCTGCATCCTCCCCCACCATCGGAGCCAACTCACCACCAGGTGGTGATCAGTTAACAGCTTTGCCCCTCTCTTCACCCGAGTGTCCAAGACATGTGGCTGCAAGTCCAAGTGCCAAGTGCACATGTAGAAACTCTTATGCCTGAACAAGGTGTTCATACTGGACAATCCATGAAGAGCACAGAAGTCCAATAACAACACACAACTCAGATTTATATCCGGGGACCATTCCTCCCAATCACGCACATCCAGGTCTCACTGTCATTGCCCACATGAGCATTTAAGTCCCACAGCAAAACGAGGGAGTACCCGAAAGAAGTGCTCTCCAACACCCCTTCCAAGAACTCCAAAAAGCGTGGGTACTCTGAACTGCTGTTTGGTGCGTAAGCAGAAGCAACAGTCAGGACCCATCCCCCCCACTTGAAGGCGGAGGGAAGCTACCCTCCTTTCCACCAGGGTAAACCCCAATGTACAGGTGCCAAGTTGGGGGCAATGAGCATGCCCACACCTGCTCAGCACCTCTCACTGGGAGCAATTCCAGAATGGAAGAGGGTCCAGCCCCTCTCAAGGACAGTGGTTCCAGAGCCCAAGCCGTGGGTCGAGGTGAGTCCAACTATATCTAGCCAGAACCGCTCAACCTCGCGCACCAGCTCAGGCTCCTTCCCCACAAGAGAGGTGACATTCCACGTCCCTAGAGCTAGCTTCTGCAGCAGAGGATCAGATTGCCAGGGTCCCTGCCTTTGGTCGCCGCCCAGCTCACACTGCACCCGACCCCTATGGCCTCTCCTGCAGGTGGTGAGCCAACAAGACGAGGGGTCCATGTCACCCTTTCTAGTCGAGCCTGACCGGGCTCCATGGACAAAGGCCTGGGCACCAAGTGGTCGCCTGTGTGCCACACCTCCAGGCCTGGCTCCGGAGGGAGAGGGGGACCCACACCTCGGCAAGGGAAACCTGGGTCCATGGTTTGTCATCATCATAGGGGTACTTTGATCTGCACTTAATCTGGTTCCTACCCTGGACACCTGTTTGCCATGGGTGACCCTACCCATGGCAACATAGCTACTAGGATCGTCAGGATGTGCAAACTCCTCCACCATGGTAAGGTGACTGCTCAGGAAGGAATCACCCAATACATGTTGTTTTTGTAAGATTGTGTTTGCATTGTGTTATGGTTACTCATCCTCACTACTCCTGCTGTCCCTGGACCTTCTGATATTCAGCCTAGCTTATAGCTTACTTTTATAGTAAATACTTTATTGTGTTGCATCATTAGTCAAGTCTTGTTATCTAACTGAGTGAAGGGTTACATACTCCATGCATAGGACATTACACTCCCAGAGGCAGCAAAGGAAAGCCATAATGATCGATGTAGACATTCCCCAACAAGGAAATATCTGGAAAAAAGAACATGAGAAACTGGAGAAATACCAAGGACTCAAGGGAGAACTGGAGAAAGCCTGGAAGGTGAAGGCAACAGTAGTACCCGTAGTCATCGGAGCATTGGGGACCAGGTCCCCCCATACTGTAAAAAGTGCCTCCAACAGACTCCTGTCCCAAGACCTCTGGCCTGAGGACGTGTTTCAAGCAAAGACTACTGTGCAGTTGCACATCAGCAACTAGCTGCCGATCCGGTTGACACCGCCCTCCCTCGTCCTCTGTGATCGGTCGCTTCTTCATCCAACTTCAGGCCAACCCTCTACGATGTTGATTGGACGCTGCCACTCCTGAACTTTCTGCCTCGAGACCAATTGGAGGACACCTGGATCTTTAAAAGAATGGAAGGGACTTCATTCGTGGCAGCTGTGATCCATTAGGCCCACAGTTTGCCTTGGGATTGTTGGACGATTGTTTGACGATGGTCTGTGTTTGTGAGAATTTGGTGGCTAAAGCCTTTAGATTTCCCTTGAGTAGTTTGGTTGCCTTTTTGTGTTAGGAATTGAGAAGAGATGCTCTCATTGTTTTTGAGTAGCCATTTAAGTTTGTATTTGTTATAAATTGTAATCTCAGTAGGAGACTTTTTGGTTTGGTTTTGGAGATAAGACTTTTTGTTTGTAAAGTTAATGGTAATCGTTTTTGTTTTTGGTAAAAGTAAAAGCTCTAGTTTTGTTTGTTAGATAATTGTAAATTGTTAACCTTAAAATAAGGACACCTTTTGTTAATTGTTTTTCTTTTGTTTAACCGGACAGATATAACCTAGGACACTTTTTGTTGTTTATAGTAGTATTTCATTTGTTTGAACCTGGGATGTGTTAATAAATATTGTTATATTTTTTAGTTTGGGTCCGGTGTGTTTTTGTTATTGACCCCGGGTCCCCTAGTTTTAAGAGGGGGTCATAACATCGGAGCACTGGGGGGCCGGGTCCCCCACACTGAAAAAGTGGCTCCAACAGACACCTGGAGAAACATCAGACATCTCCATCCAGAAAAGCACAACACTAACAATTTGATGAATTGATGCCGTGAAAAATTAAAGAATTTTCAGAAGGCAAAACCTTTCGTCCAACCCTTCACCTAACGAAATTCTGGTATACATCAAACTCCTTTCTTGGCCTCCATAGAAGAGTTTGTTACATCTCCTCTCCGACTTGTGTGTGTCTCAGACATTTCTTCAAATTTAACAGTACCTTCAGACTTCCAGGACTTGCTGCAGGTGTAAAACAACAACAGACTCCCTTAAAGCTTTTTAGAGGCACAAACAAATGGCTCACGTGGTTTCTTCGTAGTGTTATTGATGGGCGCTGACTGCGGTCCAGGCCCAGCAGTATTGAAGGCAGCCACAGAGAGGTAGTACACCGTGTTTGCTTTCAGCTCTGTGATGTTAACTATTGTGTAGTTTCCAGTTATGCGCACTTTGCCGATGGTATCAGGCTTGGTGTCGTCTTCCCAGTACACAACCTGACAGAGAAAGGGGGGAGAGGAGTTCATGATCCTATGCACTTTGGTTTTGTGGTTCATTTAAGGACAATGAAATTCACATTCCATCATGAAATCTGACATGTTTGTATTATGGAAGAGGATGAAGGAATTGCTGATGAATCTCCTGTCTCCTACCCCACTCCTCATCAGGGGGTCATGTGACAGCTTAGGCAAGGAGAAAACTTGTACCTCTTTCTCTAATTTTCTTAATATTGTTTTGAGACAACCAGATATTGAAAGTGATGGTGTTATGTGTAAATCAAACAAACACGTCTAAATAATTTGACAAATTACCTTCTAAACTAAAGCAGGAATCTCTGCTGTTTAAAACAGGATGAGAAATATATTTTGCTTCAGGCTATCAGCTGACAATTATGTGTTTTCATGTGTCTGGCTTTAAGTGGTAAATAATTAAATTGTGAAAGTCTTCCCTTAGGGATGCTACAGCTTTTCCCATCTCAAATAATAGTTTTCTCAACTTGTAATCAGATCTGTGTGTGTTAAGCATCAGAGCTGATAGTGATATAGTCTTTTGTGAGGTTCTGATTTGGAAATGGATTTGGATCTACAATTCTACCGCACCTATGTGATCCAAAACTCTGTTTGTGGCCCATTAAAATTCAGCAGCCTTAATCCACTTCAGGGCTGCAACTGAGGAATTCAGCTCTGTTTTAAAAGGACAATGTGGCCAGCACTATGGCAGCTGGAGAGCTTTGCATGGCCAGAGGTGAGAGATATTCAAAGAGCAAAGCAGGGACTCAAAACATTTTTTTTTATTTTGCATTCCTGAAAAGAGGAGGAATTTGATTTTACTCTTGTGAATCTTTTCTGGTGGTGTTCAAAGGTTATTTCCTAATATTATCAAAGAAGAAACAAGATCCCTGTGGAGATGTATGGGGAATAAAGTAATAATAATAATGGCTGTATTTTTGGGGGAACATTTTATAAAGATGTTTTTTCTCCATTCCTGTATGATTTTAAAACCTATTAAAGCTTTTTAAATAGTATGATGCAAACTGCAAAAATGTCTTCTACATGGTTGCTCAAATGAAACATCAAAAGATTTTTTTTATTTTTAGATAATTTGTATAAAAGTAGTTGTCATTTCATCGACTGCTTCATTTCAAATATTTTTAGTGCATATTAATCTTCTGTTTTTTACTCTTTGACCTATTTTTTTAAAATCAGAAAAAGATTAACAATTTCATTATCCTCTTGAATTTATTCCAAGGATATTCACAAGGTCAGTTCTTAATAATCATTCAAGAATACAGCAATACTTCTGCAGAAATACATTAAAGATAAAAGTAAAAAAACAAAAAACAAAGAAATGAAAGCTAATAAAAGGAACAACCAAAAGGTGGTTTTCAACATGAAACACAAACAATCCCTAGGCAAAAGCTTAATGATCACATTAGAGCGATTCTGCAGTCATACCTCATATCCAAGCACTCTTTCGTCCAGGTCCGGAACAGCTTCCCAGATCACTTCGATTTGCTCTGCAGACAAACTTCTAGCCCTAACCCTCTTTGGAGCCACACTGGGGACTGCAGAAATAGAGCAGAAATGTGGTGAGAATTTCACAGACTCAGCCAACACCATCACACATAATAATAGCATGAGATATAAGGCACAAAATAGACCTGTAGTTTCACTGAGATGCTATTTCCCCTGTTCTCTTTTAATGGGATCTGTGACTGACATAAGGGAAGACTATCTGCACAGCAAATTCAATTAACAGGATACCTCCCTGACAGTGCACTGTGGTAAGTGTCTACTAGGATTTCCTGTAATCTACCAGCATGATAACTAATATCCAGTTGACATTCTCTGCTTTGACAGGGGAGGGGAAGTAGCAGCACTGGGAAAAAAAACTCACTTCATCATGACTATTCAAGGTCACAGTAGTAAGAGAGGTAGATTATGGCTTATTTAAGCATCACTTTCTGTCTCTGCACCTTCTTCTGCCGAGTACACGGTGGTGATGGAGCTGAAGGGCCCCTCTCCTCGGTTGTTGTAGGCCCCCACTTTAATGTCGAAAGGTGAGAAGGGTGGGATGGAGTCGTTGCGGAAAACGTAACGCGCCACGCCGGGTGTGGAGACGACAGCCCGGGTCCATGTTACTGTGCCCGTGGGCCTGAAGGCGATGATATAACCAAATCCATCCCCATTCTGCAATTCCTCGGGCACCGGCTGGGAGCAAAACACAAAACTATAGTGATATTAAAATGCATACAGACAAAGAAATAGACAGGCCCGTCTCTGCACTGCACGCTGAAAGCCTTGTTTTATGTGCTGTTGCTGCCCAGAACTCTACACGATCATATTTCACTCTATCTTTTCCTCTTGGATGGTTTTGTAATTGTAGTTAAAGTACAAAATGCTCCAGAGGAAGAGCTCTGTGTCGTTGGTTTGGAAGGGAGAAATAGCTGTTGATAGCTATGCCAGACGAGGGGTGTCTCCCTCCTAATGTAGGGCATAAAACTGCTCCACTCAATTCTGCACAATTAAGCAAAACCATTACTCTGCAATCGAGAGAACAGTAAAATGTGACAGATGACTTACCTCCCATGTTATCACTAATTCAGACTTTGTGCCGCCTCCACCTCCGACATCAGTGGGAGCTGTATCAGGTACTGAGAGGTAAAGCCCAGAGAGGAAGCAATTAGAAAACAGTTTACAAAACACAACAAAGAGCCTCAACTGTACTTGTATCGTCATGTCAGCACTGCCTGCTGCAGTTTTACACCTCTGACATACCCCACTCTGTGCAAACACAACTGTTTGAGAGAAGCAAGAATTACTGACATCACCCAAATGTCACAGTGCATACCCCCGCGAGCTGGGATTTATTTTACAAATGACATTTGACTTTGCCCACTCTGTTTCTGTTCCCATTCAGCTGCTTGTGCACCGCAGCATGCTGGCAAAAGTGAGCACCCAACCACATCCTCGAACTATCTTTAGTAAGCAGAGCGCTGATTTAATTACCAGAATTTGGTCCAGCAGATATTATTCATGAATGGAGATACCAGTTTATCTCATGCATTCTTAAATTTGTTCATACTCCCTTTCTTTTCTTAAACAGACTTTACTTTGCATATCTTGTTCCTACAGCATGTAACTGTTTCCAAAGGGACCAAGACCTCCTGATGAAACAAAGAGCAGTAAGAAAGGCAGCATACACTATTTCAATCGTAACATTTCATTATTCGATAAGGGGTGTAACTTACAGGTTTGACTGCTATATGATGATTGATTCGATATTTGTCAATATCACAAATTCTATAATGTGATTTTTTATTTGATTTGATTCAAGATCCAGCAATTGATACGAGATGATGTTATATGTTGATTTAACAAAAATCTCTTTCGTTCATAATATATAGCAAAAAGAAACAAAAATAACAAAATCAAATTTTATTCCTGAGCTTAATCAGAAATTAACTACAATCTGTTATTTTGACAAAAATAGACTGTAGTACATTCTGTATACTGAGTTTTAAATGTTCACAAATTTCTATTTGTAGACATTACAGCAGGATATAGTGTAAACCTCCTTCCTCTTCAGAAGCCTAAAGCAAATATTCTAGAACTTAAATAAATTCTGACTTTTTCATAGTTATACACCACGTTTAGATAACAGCATTTTCTTTAGCTAATTAAACATAATAATAATAATAATAATAATAATAATAATAATAATAAGAAGAAGAAGAAGAAGAAGAAGAAGAAACAATATTTTGGTTAATAAAGGTAAGAAAATGGATATGGATATGGGGGATGGACACCATCGGCTTGACTGAAACTGGGTCATGCAACAGGAAAATGATCCCAAACACAGCAGCACATTTCCAGCAGAACGGCTGAAAAAGAAAAATGTTAGGGTGTTGACACGATTCAGTCCATATTTCAACCAGTATAAACTTCAACAGACTTTAACAGAGCTCTAAATTAATTAATTTTGAGTGAAATGAAGAAACATTTTAAAGAAAATTGGAACAAAATTCCTCCACAGTGATGTGAAAGACTGATTAATGTCATAATTACTTCAAGTTATTGCTGCTAAGTGTTAAATCATGAGATGAACAATGGTTCTGCATTCTGGGTTAGTTTTATTGAATAAATAATAACATGGTATATTTTCTCATGTGTTGTTGTTCACCTAGAATTCACCTTATCAAATTTTATGACCTGGTAGGAACCATTTATTTTTATTATGTCCAGATACACATATTAGTGTTGACTCTGGTCCACAAACATCTGATGTAAAGTTTACAAATTTTGATAGAATAGAAGCAGATGTGCAGTACATCCATGGTCTTAAAATGAATATCATTCAAGCATGTGTGCATCTTCAAACATAAACCTTATTTATTTATTCTGATGGACAAACATGATCATATATTATACCATGGTCTGGGTGTCTACTCGATTCTGATTGGCTGTAGGGTGTCCGTTAAACAGTGTTATTGGACACCTATAAAAAAAGTTCCGGTCAAATAGCCTTATTGTTGTAAGTTATTGCGCTGGCTAAACGCTAGTTGGTAACCGTGGCAACAGAAACTCAGAACATATGTTATATTATATATTATATATAGGAGAGACAAGAATGGAGCAACATTCCACAAACGTTAAATCTCTGTCCTTCAAACGCCACCCTACCATTGTCTTTATTTCCACGATCAACGGCAATGTTGCATTAATTTTAAATAGTTAGTCGCCAGTCTGTCTGTCTTGATTACCTTACTTGGTTCCTTGCTTGA
Organism: Melanotaenia parkinsoni; assembly: GCA_036919975.1. NCBI lineage: Eukaryota > Metazoa > Chordata > Actinopteri > Atheriniformes > Melanotaeniidae > Melanotaenia > Melanotaenia parkinsoni. Next base: position 1,910,527 of record JBAFTA010000004.1, read on the forward strand.
TACAGAGTAAATGGTGGACAATATTCTAAAAATGACTGAGGACAGACTTACTTGCCTGATACACATTTAATGATCAAAGTGAATGGTGGATAACATAGATGATTCTAGCCCATTTTGGGGGGTGCTGAAGCACCCCTAAAATTTGAGAGATCTTTTTTTTAATTTATGTTTGTTTGTTTGTTTTTTTAACAAACTAGAAATGTATAAGAACCATACCGTGCTTGGTTGAGACATATTATTTTAACAAGAAAAAAAACACATCTCTCTGCCTCAAAAATGCTTTGATCCCCCTGTCGTTCCCCACCTCGGGCTGACCCTCTCTGCTCAGAGAGATGCTGCCTGCCTGATGGCTAATACGCATCAATGGTGTCAGTAACTGCTTTAAACCAGGATATGTGGCACAATTCTTAACTTTTACCACTCAATACCAACACATTATTATCATTAGCAGTCCTCATGCTTGCTGTAGGAGTTAGCCAACGTTTTTTCTAGCTAAGAAATGTTACATGTGGTCCGTACCACTGTCCTCTGCTAGAACTGGAATAAAGCTAGCTCTTATGTCATGTGCATGTGTTAATATAGAAGCCAAGGTGCTAACTGACGAGCTAACTGACAGGATGCCCATTAACATTATAACTCTTGTTTTGTGTACTTGTGTGTACAGACAGACAGACAGCCGGCCTCATGATGGACATAAAAAGCCAGGTACAGGTAAGAGTGTAAGATCAAACGGTCTGTCTATCAAGAATAAGTAATATGATGCTGTACGTTGGATCAATGTATCATTGTTTAAATCTCTTATTAGATATAAAACACATCATGCAGTTATTTGCCTTTTGGTTGATGGTACAAAGAGAGAGAGAAGAGCAGAGAGGACTTTATTTATTAGTATTCTCAAAAGTATTTTTACATATTAATGTAATTTTTTTCATCTAGTTAAACAAAGTCTGTTTGATTGTCAGTCCAAAGAGGGAAAGATGAAAAAGGGAAAGGAGAGGAGAGAGTGCAAGGTCAGGAAGAAGCAGGTAAGAAGAGAGAGTTGAACACCAAAAAGTAATCGACAGATTACCAATGAGGCGACAGGTACAGGTTTTGAAATTTGATTGAGGTTAAAGTACAAACAAAGATGACATACACTGTAACATAGGCAGGGTTGCATATATATATATATATATATATGTATATATATATATCCAAAATATGAGCACAGCTTTACACAAGTGTTAAAGCGAGGTACATAAACACTAACCGAGTGAGACGTGAGAAGCTGAGGCGAGGGAAACAGAGCAGACGTTGTTGTGGGTCTTTGTTCGACAGCATCGGCTCGGATCCTTTATGGACTCCATATCACAGTGGAGTACAGGAGGAATCACAATCCCCTAGACTAACCGAGAAGATTTGGTCTTTTAAATAGGACGTGAACCATCCCAAAGTACTGATTCAGTACTGAGCATCACTTTAAAACCGGATTGAAAAATATCGAGAATACTCTGCTCATTTAGATGTGATTTTTTATTTTTTTTTTATAATAAACCATTCTTTCCAAGGCTTTAGATAAAAAAAAAAAAACAGCTTGGAAATCGGCCTAAAGTTTGCAAGAACATTTGCATCTAGCCCAAGTGTTTTGAAAAGTGGCTGCGTGACCACATGTTTAAAATTTTTGGGAACCACTCCCGAGGTGAGAATGTCATTAATAATGGCATCAAATGGTGCTACAAGCTTGTTTTGATAGTACAGATTGGCAGTGTTTTGGTGATGCATGTGGTAATAATATAAATGATCTTGGTGACACAGTTTCTTCATACGTCACGTTTTGTGTGGACTCTATCATACTAACAAAAAAGGTTGTTATTTTTCCAAATAATAAACCTTGGATAACAAAGGGGCTTAAAACAGTTCTAAACAAAAAGAAACAAATATACTTCATATACTATGGTAGTCTCCTCGAGAAAAAGGAGGCTTCCAGAGAAGTACGTAATGAAATAAGGAAGACCTAACTAAGGTACCGTGATAAAATTGAAGCCCAGTACAGCAGACCTCAGAGTGGCCTGGCATGATATTAAGACCATGGCTTCCACTTGGAAACCTTTCAGTGTGATGGGTGTGGATAATTCTGACATGCCAAGTAATTTTTATTCTTTCTTTTTCTGCTTTGAAACACCTGATTTTTACTAAGACTTTCTATTATTTTGAAAGAATCCCTTCAGCTTCTAAATGAAATTATGATCTCAGAAAGGTGTCAGGTCCTGATGCCGTTTGTGGGCATATCCATTATTATTGTACTGATCAGCTCAGCAGTGTCTTTGCCAGACTGTTCCAGATGTGTGTAGACCTGGACAGATTCCCACCAGCTGGCATCTGGAAGACACCAACCAGTTCCCAAATAAAAAATTCCAACAAGTTAAATGATTTTAGACCGGTGGCACTGACATCTCGTCTCATTACTTCTTCATTATGTCTTTGAAAATTGGGAAACTTGACCCTTTACAGTTTGCCTATCAGCCACATAAAGAAGTGGGGGATGGAAAACTACACACTGAACACTGTGTACAAGCACCTAGATAAACCAGGATCCCACGCAAGGCTTTTATTTGCTGACTTTTCCTCGGCTTTAACAAAATGCAGCCCCACATTTTAATGGAGAGGCTGGCCTCTTCTTTTTGTCTTGCAGACCAGGTGCTCATGTTGTTGTTAAATTTCTTAACAGAGAGGGTCCAGCAGTATTTTGTAAATGGACAAATGTCCTGGAGGACATAATTAAACACTGGTTCACCTCAGGGTTGTGAATTGTCTCCACTTCTGTTCATCATGGAAACTGACAGCCGTAGAGCTTCTTCAGAGGCAGGTTTATTGTGAAGGTTTCTGATGACACTGTCCTTTGATCCCTTCTTCAGAGTCTGAACATGGTCCTGCCTTATCACAGCTTGGCAGCTGGTGTGATGGCAATCATCTCTTGAGTTGACTTGAATGCTTCAGAAACTGAAAACATGATTATTGATTTTAGAGCCAACAATAACAAACACAAAGCGACTTCACAGTTTAGTCATGATTAAGATGTCCAAATTGTTGCTTCAGACAAATATCTCGGCACTGTTTTTGACTGTAAGCTCAGGTTTGATGTCAGTACTGAGTCTGTGGTTAAGAGGGGCCATAAGAGAATCCATCTGATGTGAACCCTTTTAATGTTGGTGTGACCATTTTCGTTGAAAGCGTCTTAACATTTTCCTTGATCTGTTGGTTCAGCAGGTAAAACTCTGAAGGATAAAAACAGCTTGCTCGCCATAGTTAAATTTTGTTTGAAGATTATTGGAGTCAGACAAAGAGATTCCCTCTGGGAGCTTCAGGTTATTAAGAAAGTAAAATCCATCATCAGTAATCCTCACCATGTGTAGCCAAATGACTTACCATGTGCCTCAAAGAAGAACCAATAGATATTCTACATATTTTTTCCCTTCAGCTGTCACACTTCTAAACTCTGACAGCAGTCATTTGCTTTACTTTAGCTGAGCTAACAGGTGTCTTAGCCTGTATCTGTATTTGTTTTTTATTGTTGATTATTTAATGTATTTATTTGCCATGTCTTCCAACAACCTCATGGGGTACTGTGTACTGATTATATACGACATTGCACTTCGTGTCTGTGGTAAGCTGCAAATGAAATGCCTGTACGGAATAAATAAGTTTTCTGAACCTGAATCTGAATTAAGCATCAATTAGCCTCAATTGACTGAAACAATACATGAGGTTCATGACAGAAAGGAAGATATTAGCTAAATATTTACTTTTGCTTATTTTACAGTGGACTTATATAAACCCCATCAATCTCATAATTTGAAAAGAGACCTGTCGATGAGCTTTTTTCCATTTCTGCTCAACCCTGTGGCACTCACGCCTCACAGCATGGGTCTCATTATTTAGCCAGGGCTCACTGATGGGCTGTCTGATCTTGAGTGGAGCCATGGTAGAAAACTGAACAGCAGTGGAGGGGTTAAAAAAAACAAGCGTGCACTCTGACAGCAAAGTCCTGTCTTAGAAAAGGAATGCCTTTGCTTCTGGGATCCTTCTTGTTGTTAAAACATGCAGTTGTCAGTCTTTTTTGTTTTTCTATCTACATGGGAACAGGACAAAAAAAAATCTGACTGATCTATTGGAGCATCAGCTCCTTTACACTTGTTTTAATGTCTGTGATTCAGGATTACCAGCACACCATAAAACTAACTCAAGTTGACTGACTTAAGTCCTGAATGATGTCCATTCAAACATGGATAGCAACAGAAGTCCGGTTTATGTTTTGTTAGATCTCAAGGGCACTTTTGACACCATAGTATTAGACCAAACTTCAAAAATGGGTTCCAGTCTGGTTCTAAATTGGTTTCAGTCCAACTTTAAAGACTACTTTGCATCAACCGGTAACTATACATCTACGCAAACAAAGATCGCATGCAGGTTCTTCTGGAGAAACAACTATTCGAGGTTGCTTTGACGCCAGTCCTGGGAATATTGATACTGAAGTATTGATACCTCAGATACCAGCTTTTTGTTCTAGAATCGATTTTCATGTTTCATGAATATTGATATTTTAGTAATTTTGGTAAATATGTATTTTATATCATATCATATTATACCATACCATATCATACCATCTTTAACTTTAACAAACCGGAATACAGAAAGTATAATATCAGGAGCTTGTCTAAATTTTACCCAGTTAGTAGGAACTATTTTTTCCCACCTGCCAAAACCATATGTTAAATAACACACAGCACAGCTGCACAGCAGCTGCTGATCACTCAGGCTGTAGCATCACGTGTGGGGCTGAACAGCAACGGCACTATATGATTTGTGTGGGAAAAACATAGAAGTTTTGCTGCAACACAACAAACTTCTTTAAACATCTGAGAGCCAATCATAACACAGAATGTGATGAAACTATGATGAGGAAGAGGAGGAAAGGGACAGGTGCTGCAAGGGTGAGTCAGATGTTAATCTCGGGCTTCTTTTCCACTACAGACGAACCGGAGCTAGTTCGGTGTTGGTGCTAGAGCCTAGCTAGCTGGTGCTTCTAGCGAACCTGTTGGGTTGGGTTTGCATCATTACGTCATCTAAAACGTAACTGAATATGCCAGCTTAAGGAAAAGGAAGGAGGAAGCACTCAGGCAAAGATTAACATGATGTTTACTGTCGTGCTCTGGTCCTTCCAAACTTGGCTCCCACAGACGGACAAGTGATCTGTTCATGGCTGTCCGTGAATGTTTGATTATCAAGCACAGAGAACGGCAACTACGGCCAAGGATTGAGGTAATTATTCCGAGTTATGTTACAATGGTTTCAACCATTAGGTATAACATGCCCAACTTAGCACTGACCATACTTACATCGATTAAATGGTACAAACCCAATGACGTTTCTGTCCATTTTGCAGTTTTCCTTTGGAAATATTAATGTATTCTTCAGTTATTAAATGGTGTTAGGGTGGATTCTGATGCGGAGGCTGCCTGTTGCTTGGACACATCCACGGTATCCAGTGGTACTGCATTGTTCCAGATTTTAAAACATTGCAGTTTGTGCAAAACATCCGTGTGTCCCCAAAGTCCTCCCTGTTGTGACCGGACCATTGAATGTGTTGATTGGTTTGCTGGGTGATCTCTGAAAACAGAATGGAGTCATTCATTATGCAGGTTGTTTTTGAGAGGGGGCTCACCCATTAATGCTACATTTTAGCTCCATATTAATCCCTGACATCTTTTTCCAGCTTTTTAAAGTAATTTACTAGCTGGTTGACAGTTCTTTCGTAGCTTGCTGCAGCGTCTCTTTCTGTCAAAGCAGCCTTTGTCTGAGCTCCAACCGCTGATGCAACCTACGTGAAGCGGTTTTTAACCGGTGCTTAGGCAGGCTCCTGGCTCTAAACCAGCACTGGGGCCAGCTTAGTAGAAAAACCGTCTTAAGTCCTTTGATGCTGCAGGCAAGTACTAGTCAGGTACTAGCCAGGTACTATCAGGTACTATGAGGTGCTATTAGGTGGTATCAGGCACTAACCACTATTCAGGTATAGAATGAGAAAATGTGGAGATGTGTTTCATTTGTCTGTAAGGTTCAGGTTTTTGTGTTGAGGTTTAAATAACAGGAATCCCCTTTCATTCTTTAGACTAAGGCATCCTGTTTTGTTATGTACATTATTAAATGTGGTTATGAAATAATTAATTGCTACAATAAAAATCAGTATGAGCCCAGCTTGAGGTGATATGTGTCCCTGAGATCACCTCATCAATTCAACAGGCCTTCACCCAGTCAGTAGTGATGCTGCAGAGGCTGGGTGTCATTAAATATTCAGTAAAACAGCCATTGTTGGATTTTAATAAATAAAAATATGACTTGTGTTGTAGAAGAAATTACCAAGAGTCTGGGATGAGTAAAAGTATATAAGGTTTATTACAGGAGAAGTATAAAATACAGGCAATACTTGCAAGTTCGAGAGCTGTCTTGCTGACACCGGAAGCCGACAAGAGGACTCTGCCTTGCTGCATTTTAGGAATAAAAAAAAAAAGGAATCAGTTTTATTCAACCTGATCCTAGCTGAAGGCCAGTCTCTAAACTGATAAAAAGGAGAAGGGAGACCAGAAGGCGCTGCTCTCTTACTGTCTCGCCCAAAAAGGCTGCTATTTTCTAAACAACTGTTTGTATCTGGCAGCTGCCCATCAGTCTCAACTTTTCCTCATATCACGAGTCTGGAAGGAAAGTGGTCAGCCTGACCTCACACAAGAACACAACAGGAGGATAATAACTTTAGTGTTCTATATAAGGAAAAATACACACTATGAAATGTAATTGAGGGTAATAAATGAATAAATGTATTATATGAATAAAAGAATGATTACACTTGTGATTGTTATATGAGTAAATATGATTGATTACCATATGCATTAAAATGACTTCCACACTTGATAAATGACAACTAAACATTTTAATATGCAGGTGTTTACAAACAAATGCCAAACAAAGAGACAACCCATCGCTTCCTTTACCCTCCGTGCAGCCTGCTTTTAATGTCTTTTTTTTTTTTTTTACAAAGCATCAGTACTGGCTTTAATTTTACTATCAGACTGGAAAGAAAATCCGTGGTGTCCACATCACAATGTACAACACAATGGGTTTCTTTATGAATGAAATGTGCACCGTCTTTTTCTCTTAACAAACTAATTGTCAGCTGGAAGAAGGTTTTCCCAACAACACAGGTAAAGAAAGTCTTGACTCTGCAGATGTAGACGTAGCTGAACAGAAAAATCCAGCATGTTTGAACATGTCTGGATGTGTCCGAGGTCACAACTCTGTTGTTTTGCATAATTAAGAATGCTACACTGTACATTTCAAGTAAACATAATTTATTGTGTTTCATCGTGATAATTTCCACCACACGAGTCTAAACTAAGAAACAAGAATCTTTAAAGACTCACTTAGATGGAGACTTCTGCCACAGACAAGACTTCTACTGCGCAGCAGCACTGCTTTGTCCTTGGTCGTTTTAAATGCTCCATCAGTGTTCACTAATTAGGAGGGCACCGTTTTTACAGACAACAAGGGAAGAAGACACAGGAGGGGGGCTTGGAAATTAATCACAGAGGTTTATTAATGAGGGGGTATCGGCCTTGTCTGCCCAGAGAACAATATAAAAATGAGCGATCAGAGACCATCTTCATTCATCACTCTGGAAACTGTGGAGCCACCAGAGTAAAGCTTTAAGAGGCATTATTTAATGCACACATGACTGGAACTCTGTAACCTAGAAGATACAATTACTGAACTGCTGGACAACCAATGTCAAGGTGCTCCATAATTTAGGCTGAAATTGGATGTTGCCTTTTTTTGTCATCAGTTTTCTTCAACTTTTTCTAATATGACTTATGAAGTAAATTTAATATTAAGTTTGTTGGTTTTGTTCTTCTTCTTATTCTTATCCAGAAAATAATTCCAATGATTTGTTTGATTTATCTGTTAACATTTAGTAATGAGGTTAAGATTTAGATTAAGTTCTACTTTCATCTGAAAAGGGACTTAAAGGGCAATCAAACCAAAACCACTTACAGTAGTCTGAAAAGTGAGAACCCATAAATGCTTAAATTCTAAATGTTGGATTGTATTCATACATACATTTAATCACAAATGTTGATATGTGTAAGAAGACAGAGGTACAAGCTGGGATGATGTCCTTTGCTGTGGGATCAAGAAAAGACCTTCTCCTTTTAGATCTTTTTATCCAACTGCCACAGTTTTAAAGAAAAAAGTCTTTTTCCAGGAAGCAGCTGGTCACACACATAGGACCAGCGGGTTTATGACCGCTGACAAGTCCTGTATGAAGCACACAGTGACAGCTGAGCGGCAGAAGTAGGACATCAGTTATTGTCATGAGAAGGCTGTGCTGCACAGATCTAGAAAACATTAGTGTAACAAATCCCTGAATATTTTTTCAGCTCAAGGTGGACTTTCATGTGTCAATGCTGGAAAGTCTCGGGTTTTTTCAACCAGTACGGATGTGTCTGACAAGCAGGTTTCTAATAAGAAGGTTCCCAGTTCAAATCTCAGACCAGCAGAAGAAAACCTGGGGAGAAAGTGAATGAGGAATGAATGTTGTTTTTTTTTTCACCCCAGTGAATTCTGCCAAACTGCCCTCGACACAGTCACTTAACCCCAATTTGGCCTTGTGCTGCTGCTCTGTGACCAACAGCAACAAAAAACAGTGACTGTGCTGGAAAGTCGTCCCGCCACCATCTGTGATCGTAGCTGAAAGAAGTTCACTTCATAGACGGAGGATAACAAATCAGCAAAGCAAGGTTACCAAATGACTGAACGTTTTCATCTAGAGTCCAGCATATAGAAAAGCAACAAAAATGCAGAAACGTTAATGTAAATTTATGGAGACTTTAATTTGTTTCTTCACAGTGCATCATGCTGGTGAAGGTGAGATTTGGAGAAATCCAGAAGTATGTCAAAGTGGCTCAGACCAATGAAGGCTATGAGGACTTCAACACATTTCTTCAGAAAGGTTGGAAACATTTTTCACACAGACAAGAATGTAAACAGAGTGCTTAGTGTATTTCCTGTTGAACTTATGTGATATTTTATGTTTATCTTATGGATTTGTATATATGCTTCCAAATAGTAATATACTGTGACAAATTCAAAAATACTTTTTGGAATTTCTATTTTGAGGTAATGCTCACAATATAATCTGTTATTGCTTTAAATATGTTTTTATTAGTCATTCAAAAGCTAGATCTTCCACTAGAGACTGAGTTGCACCTGACAGATGAATCAGGGACAGATGTGGATGCAGATGTGTTTGAGGAGCTTTTGC
>JBAFTA010000004.1:1932334-1952911 GCA_036919975.1 Melanotaenia parkinsoni
TATATGTTTTTATACTGTAAAGCACTTTGTATTGCATGAAAATGTATAAAAAGGGCTATACAAATAAAGTTTGAATTGAATTGAATTGAAATAACTCTGTTCCCTGTTCCGGAAAACAGAAAAGCTCTGCGCCACTTTCTCAGTTTGACAGGGTACTATCGCAACTTCTGCCACAATTTTGCCACAGTTGTCACACCCCTAACAACTTTGATCAATCCGAAAAATTACTTTAAGTGGACTCAAGAATGCCAACATACTTTCAAAAGTGCCAAAGCTCTCCTTAAACATGCGCCAGTGTTAGCTGCACCCAAGTTATTAAAACCATTCAAACTTGAAATTGACGCCAGTGCAGTAGGAGTGGGAGCCGTGCTCCTACAACCTGATGATGACAGGATTGATCACCCCGTGTGTTACTTTTCCAGGAAGTTTAGCCGGCACCAGTTGCATTATTCAACAATAGAAAAGGACACCCTGTCGCTGCATTTGAATTATTTACAGCATTTTGATGTAAACGTTGGTTCTTCATCTGTGCCTACAGTAGTATACACTGATCATAACAAGTTCACATTCTTAGGAGGAATGTACAATCAGAATCAGCGACTAATGCGTTGGGCACTTACAGTACAGGAGTATCACTTGGAGATACACCACAAAAGCGTTACAGATAACGTTTGTGCAGATGCTCTTTCTCGTATGGAAGTTGAAAACTGAAAAAATGTTTGATGTATGATGTAAGAATGCGTGATAACGTTCCTTTGTTGTGTTTACCCGAAAGGAAACACTTGGAAGTCTGATGGTGGACGTAAGTTTTAAGGGTGGGGGTGTCACATTCCAGACCTACAGCCTGCAAATGTGTATGTAAATTCTGCTGCTTGGTCGCAACATAGTGATTGGCTGCAGATCCGGCTGGAACCACCCTCCTCTTTTACCACTGGGATTGGTCCCTGCCAGTTCAGCTCTATCTACATCTGGTACACAATACAGAATTATCTGCTGCTATAGCAGCAGACTTACTGTTCTTATTGCCCATGATGTCCCCCAACCAGAATTGTCTTTATTTGATTGGTTTTTCTTAAATAATGCTTATAAAATCTGAAAGTAATTAAAAAGATAATATTTGAATTAATTTGTAATATATCTTAAATGCATTTTGATAATAACTACTATTGTCCAAATCAATCCATATAAGCCATTATTACCTATTAGAGGCAAGTATTTTCTCTTTGCATGAATTTGAATATAGTCTCTCTCCGTAATTATCATCATAATGCATTCCAGAAACATCACAAATTAATTACTCTAAATTAGGCCCCGACTGATTAATCAGCAGGCTGATTAAATCGGTAAATATTAGCTTTTTTCAAAATGGCAAATACCGGCCGTTGTTTTGCCGATTATACGCCTATTTAGTCTTACTTTCACATAAAACAGTAAATGCTGTTAAGTGTCGGAGTCTGCAGAACGACGTTCTTGTGCTGTTTGTCTACTTTCAATCAAATTCTTTATTGTCCCTGGAGGGAAATTGCTTTTGCAGCTAGAGCACAAACAGAGGACCGACATGACACCACATCAGAAACATCAAAAACAAGATCAGAACCATTGACAGATGTCAAAAAAAGACTCACGCAATACAAAACAATAAATGAGCTTAAAATAAGTTAAATAAGAACAGCTAAAAACAACTGTCTTTTCAACATGGTTAGCTAGTACGTTAGCTAGCCAGGTTACATTAACAGTGGTCTAAGTGGAGCTTCCTGACAGTTAAGTTTAGACTAATGTTGTACAACTAATGACTCAACATGTCTCAAGTTTCAGTTTAACTCTGTTTGCCAGTAATGAAAAGTGATGCGTGCTTCGTTGTGTCGGTCAGGTGTTTATTTACGCTGCATTGCTAAAATTGGGCTAAATAAGCTTAAGGTGCTGTTTTGGCTAACTGCTGTAAGCGGTCTTATTTTGAAGTTTGAAGCACCGGAACGGGATTTGCATGTAAAATGTTAGAGCATTGCAACTTTGACTTGTAATAGCACGTCAGCAGTTCACACATATCGTGTGATTAAGTTATTCCTAAAAAACGGCCAGTCATAACACCCATCTATGTTAGCGATAACATCGCTGTTATCCCAACCTAGCATAGCATTAGCTAAGTAGCCAGTCTCTGCAGAAATAACGTAAGTGTATAAAATATCTGAGAGTGAAGAACGAGCATTCATCACTCCGTCAGCTGCAGGTTGAGGTGTATTTTAGGAGGAGAGATGTGAATGCAGAGGGGAGGAGGTTTATTCACTGCAGCACCGAACTTATTATTAACATTACAGTCTGTCTTCAGCCACCTTCATATCATGTCTCCCTTAGTTTTACTTTGTGAGAAAATACTAACGTGACACAGGCTGTAACAGCGACTCACTATGTGTTACAATTAGTGCCACACCATTTTTGACCATTATATATAAAATACAACTCTATCAAAGATTGCATGCCGTACAACTGTAATTTAATAGTTTTTTTTTTTTTGTTTTTTTTGTTGTTTTTTTTTTGTATGTCACATGTGTTTGACTGCAGCCTTTTGGAAGAGAGCATGTAGCCTAGACTAAATTTTACCATGAGGATTACAAGAACTATAAAAGTGTATAAATAAGGTCAAACCCCTGAGTCACTACTTTGAGCTGCTCTTAAATAAATAAAAAAAAACCAGAAGAACTTGACTTTCAAATAAAACCTAGCTTTACAAAAGAACCTTAATAAAATAACTTGTGAATAACATTTTAGTTCTAGCAATTCTAGTGGAGGACATGCAGTTGATTGCGACTTACAGTTTATGACACTAGATATCAGTTAATCTTTTACACTTGGCCTTTAATTTTACAAACGTTACATAAGTAGAGCTTTATATTTTGTCTGAAGACACACAATTAGAGCCAATGTGTTTAGGTATCTTTAACTTTTTCCTTTATGACTACCAAATTGTGAGTCAGCAGGCTAAAACCTTTACAATGACCAGCAAAATCACAAACTAAACAAAAAACTTAGTCGCAAACCATTTGTTTTAAAGGCATACTGCAAACTGTAACAGACAAGTATTACTTGTTATCACTGAAAATGGAGCATAAACATAGCTTGTCAGTCATTGTAAAATAAATCAGGGGTAGGACAATTATGTTTGCAGCTTCAGATGGAAAAAAGCAGTGCTTACCAGTGACAAGAAGTCTTCCAGTTGTGCTTGCTGTTCCAAACTGATTCTTAGCAATGCACGTGTAGCTAGCTGCATCCCGTTTGGTTACATTGGCAATCTTTAACGTTCCATTTAGAAATAAAGTAATCCTGTTGAAAAAAAAAAAAAAAAAAAACATTATGATAATGAGTATAATTGTAATTATAATTATTATCATAATAATTATATATATATGTTTAGTATATTGAATTTGTTTGTTATTTAAGCTGGTCTCCATTCCAATGTCATCTATAGTGCTTTTAGACTATTTCTACCTAATCTTATTAAAACACAAAAGCATAGAAACAACACTTTTAATCCAGATGGTATTAAAAAGCCCCAGAAATTCAAAATTTTAATAAGATGCTAGCATCAGGCAGGGTTACCCATCGCAGTTAGTGGTAAACTAATTTTAGGGATGCATAACTAAGTGAATAATATACTTTACAGAAAGCATCATTGAATACCTAAAAGAATAATTAAATGTATAAAAGGCTTTATGTGAGCGGAATGGTTATTGTGCTGGGGGGTTCTAACCAGCTCCAATCGACAATATCAAAAGTTGTACATAACACACTGATAAAAAAAAAGGGTGAAAATCCTACAAATTATATTGTATCTGTAAAGAGAGAATTGCATCTTCTTCTTTTCCTTTTGGCTTTTCCCTTTAGGGGTCGCCACAGAGAACTGCATGATAATGCTAAATGCTAAATTTATAATATCAGAAAGTAACCAAACCATGAGAAAAACTTTAAGCTAGCATCATTTAACTAGATGCTAATTCACTACAGGTCTGTCACACCAAGTGCAAATGCATTAGTTAAGCTACTGTATGTCTTTGGATTGAAGCAGGTATGTTTTCTTACTAATAAATGATGCTTTAATGCTTTCAATGCCCTAGCTATAATGCTTTCAATATTACTTTAGTTTTTGACATGAATGCCTAGCCTGATTGGTCACAACATTAAAAACACTGACAGGTAAAGTGATTAACACTGACACTGACAAAGCACTGCCAGGATGCTGGGAAAACCTAAATCCTGGCATTCATATGGATTTATCCATATAACATTAGCACTTCATCACAATAGCAGGACAGCAGCCCCCAGTAGGACAGCAGTGGGCTCCTGCAAAAACTGCTTAGGAAGGGCTTGAAACAACAGGACAAAGCATCAGAGGTGTTCACTTAACTGTCAAATTCAACAGGTAATAATCTGATGGCATCTGTGGAAAGCCAGCTCAGTCAAAAAAAAACCCAAAAACAAAAGAAACAACCTACAACCAAGGGCTCAAGGGAATTAATATCATCCTGGTACCTGAACCTTCAAGGCACCTTCAGTTTTTTGTCCACACATTGACTAGTCAGAGCTGTTTTGGCATGAGTACAATTTATTCAGCATTAGGTTGCTGGTCATAGCATTATGTCGACCAATAAATGAGTCTTTCCCTCCAATGTCTGCGTGTATTCAGTGCTATGCTTAGTCAAAGAGCACGTTAGCTTTACGTATTGTACATTAAATGTCAGTAGGCTTGGGAATTCCACCAATTATCTGCTGTTAAAGATGCAGCTTCTCATTTGAACTCTCAGTGATGTTTGGACATGTTTTACCCATATTGTTTTGTTTTTTTGTTTTTTTTTTCACTACTTTGAAACTTCCTTCACAACAAGCAGAATGGTAGTGGTTCAAACGCCACTTCTTTCGTGGTCTAAGATGTCTGTATGAAGCTGTTTTTATAGTCCGAGCACTTACTTGCAGCTAGAATTAGTCACCATCTAAGCTTTTATTCTCCCAACAATCTTTTGATTACTCAAATGGGTCTGATTTGCTTTTGAAATTTTCCACTTTCAATTTGCCCTTGAAATTTGAATTGTATGATGTTGTTTGAAGTGGGCTTACAGGGTGGTGTGGTGGTTAGCACCGCAACTTCACAGTTGAAATGATGGACTGGTGACCCGTCCAGGTTGTGCCCTGCCTAAAATGCTGTGATAGACTCCAGCTTACCCGCGATCCTTAATGGACTAAGCGGTTATGATACTGAATGAATGAATGATGTTGTTTGGTATATTTACAAAGAAAGATAAAGAAGACAAAAGATAAAACTAAATTACGCACTACTTTATGGTACTAAAAGTGCTGCCTGTTGTTTGCTCGTTGTATTAATGGATTCAGTGTTGTGAGCTTGTGTGAGAATCCTCTGGTCCTCAGTCTGTAACTACACTTTCATCTCTACAGATTGCATCAATCACACACTTGATAGAGTTGATAATAACAGGTGAAACAGCTTCAGGTGAACCTTTAAATACCTTCTGATGTCTAAAGTGGATAGACTGTACTTTGATCAGGGATTTTATTTGCCAGCCTTTTATCTCCTTAAATATTTAACATATGCAGTGTTGATAAAACCACCTGGTATCTTTATACCTCATACCAAGCAATTTCTATTCAGAGGTATATGCATTTAGCTAGAGTTTGTAAAATTTTCTTTGTGGGTGCTATGCTTTCTTTTTCCTCATTAGCTTTTCCTTTTATGCATCTGCACAAATGCCAAATACGCCATTGATATGACTTGGCTCATGAATCTGAATGAAAACTGCTGGGAATATGTACTTGGACTTTTATCCTACCTTTCAGTTCTTTGCAGGATCTCATTCCCTTTCTTCCACAGGCTAATTGCTGGGGGTGAGGCCTGAGGCTTGCATTCAAGAGTGACTTCGCTGCCTGAGCGAGCTTTTAGCAAGGCCTTTAATGGACTTTTGGAGAAACTAGGAGCTGAAGCTGTGTGCATGGGAACAGAGAAAGGTGTATGGTTGAAAAAAATATAGAAAAGCTGAGCCTTTGCAGATCCACAGTGCTGCACTGATAGGTCTTCCTTCAACTTTCAGCAAGGGGAGCTTGAAGTATCAGCACAGAGTCAGCACAAAGGCCTGTTTGGATCAAAGCTATGGTACATTGGTTACTCCATCCTTCAACCTCACATACACACACACACAACATTAACAGTCATCATGTCTCCAGCCAGCTGTCTACATTCATCATTAGATTTAAGTTAGCCATCCCTCATTTGTCATCACATGTATCATGAGAGAATTGAATTTCTTATGGAGCCAGTCAGATGGAAGTCATCAAAGCTTTGCAAATAAATCAATACCCGTCTACAAGAGAAAGCATGGACAATGCCACAAGGCAATGTGTTTGTAGTATCTAAATCAATATATAAAACGACTGCAAGTAAAATGAGACTCTATCAGATTCATATTTTTGCTGGCAGAGCCTGTCCTGACATCAAATATATGTGCAGACTGATTTCAGAGGAAGAGTTCAGTAAGATGATTTTTAACTCAGCAGATTATCAACTACATATATAAGTAAAACAAAAGCAGAAAGATGGAGGCAATCTTACCTAAGACCATTAGCTGAGCGCTGGAATAAATACTGCCATGTTTGTTTTCAGCCACACACTGATACATCCCGGAATCTGACAGGTTTAACGCAGTTATAGAAAGGGCCCCATTTTCGATTTGTACCCGGCCCTGCAGAGTAAAGAGAAACAATTCTGCATATCCATCGCAAGGCCAGCCTATTATTTCCAAAGGCGCGGCAGCAATTACTGGTGCACCATGAAGGGGTGAGGACAGCAGGGGAGAAAAAAGGGGAAGAAATCCTGGAGGGATGTGTGCCATTGCATGTATATTCAGATTGGAATAGATGAGGAGGCCATGTGAAAACTGTTAACTGGCATCTGAGACACAAAGAAATGAAGCCATGTTGACAAAAGTACAGACAGTCTATTAAATCATCATTTATTTTCTCTAGTCCTTCAGCTGGAAAAACTATGATTGTAGCCCAGATAATGATGGGTGATTTTAACATAATAAACTGTTAAGGGATCCACGATGCTGCAGGGGAACTGGAACAATGCTTCCTAATTATACTCAACCAATAAAACAGCTAATGTAGCAACATATACATCAGCTGTAAGCTCAGTAGAAATATATACTGATTGTTTGTTGGCACTGTATGAATTTGCATCTAGTTTAAATCATCAGTTTAGATCAGTTTAAATCCAATTGTATTCTCATCGCAAGGCAATCTGAGCAGTTATTGCACACCTTACATTGACCAAGAACTTTATATAGCTGGAGTATGAAAACATATTTTATTACAAACTATTAAAAGGTTTGACTTGCTACACAATGTTTACTTTATGCTTTTTTTAAAATCAAAGTATGAGCTAGAAAAGCTCATATAAAAACTTAAACCTTTTAAATTCCAATACCAGCATACATTTGTTAAATTTATTTTTTACAAAAAAATAGAGGAAAACACATTTCTTCAGCTCTTGGGTACAGACTGTTTCTTAAAATTGTGTTAGCTACATGGTTATGGGAGTCCAGGGTCTGAGAGAGTGAATTTACTCTCAGAAACAAATCTAAGTCTAATGAAGCTAATTAGCAGAACTAATTATGTTATATCATGAAGTTATTAAATGTTGAACTTAAAATGAGCTTAGTATGTCAAAACTAAAACAATAAGTCTACCTTATAAATTCTGAAATAAACTTATTCTTTGTAATTTATTTGTTATATAAGAAAAGAAAAAAAAGCCATTTTTGTTGAGACAACTTAGCTTAGCTTCGCATAACTAAACCTGAACAACTAGCCCTGGTAATTTCAAAACTATAAAACAAGCCTAAATTCCCAAATCAACCACATTCTAATTAGATTATTTTATAAAAAGAAGTAAACTATTTTTAATGAAACAACTGTTTCCTAAAATGATTATTAGCTAATTAGCAAAGCTAACTGTGTTACCGCACCAAGTTACAAAATATTCCAGCCAATACTAAATCCCTGAAATTCACATGATATTGTAAGCCAGTAAACATTGAAATACTGAAGGTATTTAGCATATTTTCAGTATCTCCTTATGGTGTCACTGTGCACCTCTTTTTTATTGTTTTCCTGCACAATAAAAAAACAAAACAAAAATAAACCCTCTTACCTCAGCCAACACTTGCTCCCCATTCTTCTGCCAGCTGTAGGATGGTTTAGGCTTTCCATTGGCCTTACACTCCCAGAAGAGGTTTTCCTCAATGGACAGAGCTGTGTCCGTTATTGTCTGGAGCCAGTGAGGTTTAGCTTGAAAAAAATTAAAGGATTACTTATTCACACACATTTTTTTAATTAAAGAAAGCCCTGGTTTAAGGAAAATTAGCACCAGGAGTCATAAAGCCATAAAAGCTGCTTGTATTAAAATGTGAATTTGTATAAACATTTGAATTCTACATGTGGATCATCAACATACTGACAAATACAACAGCTCCAAGGCTTAGTGAGGAACTCCAAACATTATACTTGATAGGTTGTAGATAATAAATAAATAGGATTCAAGTGCAGGTATCTGTTATATTAATCTCTGCATCTTCCTTCTTTCATTGTCCTTCACATTGGAATGGCTGACTCACCATGGAACGAAATACGACCCCGTGCAGCATTTTTACCACGTCGATTCTCTGCCAAACATTCATATGTCCCTGCATCTTCTTGCTGGAAATTAGGGACTTCAAGGACGGCATTTGAATTCTTCATTTTGACTTTGCTGGGGAATGGGACGCCACTGGTTCTCCTCCAGCTTATTTCTGGGACAGGGCTGCAAAGAAGGAACAGAAGTTCCTGGGATTGGAGCTGCCAGTCACCGTGATCAAAGTGTGATTAAGTGCAGCAGGAAAGCAGCTGAAGTCAAAGCCTCGTGAATTATTGCTCCCTACAAATCAAACTGTGATTGCTTGGATTTCAGATGCTCTTAAAGGAACTTTGATTTCTGCTCCCTTGTCTTAATGCACCGGCCTTGCTCTCCTATGGATTGACTAATCTGAGAATGACTTATGGTTGCACATTAAATCATCTTGAGTAGCACTAATTCCTGCATGAATGAACCTAAAGCTTACACACAATAAGACTGACTTACTTTCCCAGAGCAAAGCATTCCAGTTTCACCACAGATTCTTTTGCAGCTGGAACTGGATCTGGAAAATGAACTTCTATTTTGGGTTCATATTCACCCATTACTCCTGCAAAATGGGAGAAAGGAGATAAGCTTTACACACCAATGATGAAGGACCATTACACTCCTGCTGGATCAGAAGAGGAGCACTAACACTGTGGGAATGCTAACACAAAAGTCTGGTCGGGTGTGAAGCAAAATGACCGTTGAGGGGCTTATAAGGACTGAGAAAAATCAGAGGTGGGTTATAAAAGATTCAGAGAGCACATCAGTGAAAAGATTGGCTTGGTAGAGATTTATCACTTGGTAGAGATTTATGAACGTGACTTCATTTATGACTTTATTTATATTCACATCATAAGGTGAATAGGTCATACACTTCAGGACCTTTACCCTTGTAAGTTACAACACTACATGCTTCAGACTGTGATAAAAGTAAGCATTGCATCATTTGGAAAACGCATAGAATGCCCTTCAACACACCATTCATACCCAAATAATATTAATGTTAATCTTAAACTGCAATGATTTAATAGTAATAGCACTTTAAATTTTATATGGTGAGCTAGATACCAATCATACCTCATATCTTACAGAAAGCAGTATAGTAAAGGTCGTACTTCAGATGTCTGCATGTTGTTAAAAGCTCCCCTGTGTGGCTTGTTTTGAATAAATATTTAAATAACCCAGTTAATTATGCATTTTACAAAACAATTGTTTTTACCATCACTTCTGAGGACCAGTGGTGTTGGAGAGCTGAGAACCTTCTCCTTTGTGACGGTGTTGTTAACCACACAAGTGTAGTTGCCCACATCTGAGGTTTCCACTTTGGCGATGTACAAACTGCCAGTTTCTTGAGAGACAAATCTTCGATTGTCTTGTTGGACAAAGTACGGGTACTCGTTGAAGATCCATGCAAATGTCAGCTCTAAGACAAAAATGAAAAACAGTTTAGATCGGTGTTGGTCTACAGTCACACCTGTGCTGGTTCCACATATTAAAAAGCACCGCTGTACATGGAGGGAGGGGTGGCTGAATCCAAAGAGATCCTCTGTGGCCTAAACTTCAGCATATCATGCCATTTTCAACCCCTTATTCCAGTTTCCTTAAGAGGACATACCAAGAATCTTCTAGCTATCGGTGCAGAAAAATTGAGAGAGCAGAATAAAGGGAGCGAAACAAACTGGATTACAGCGCATCACTGGCCCTCCCCTGACACATGGCCTTCATTTTCTGGGTCCCTGAGAGACTTAGTTTGAGGGCGGCATGAACGAGCGAATGGACGGATTGAGGGATCAATGGATCGGAATATAAAAACAGAAACATGTTGTCATTCCTCTTAACAAGCGGCAAGTCTACCATAAAAATGGATAGACCTGTCGTGATGAATTACTGAGTCATTTTCAACAACCTCACAAAACACGCACTTCTAAGAGAACGGAGATGCGCCTTGTAATGTTCCATTTTAGAGGTGATGGAGAGGTTTGAGTCAAAAATTGTGTTATAACTGTCAGTCATGTCCAACAACCCCGAGTGTTGAGCCTCTTGACTTTGGATGGAGAGCGTCCGAGCTGAGTTCCCAATGCAAATACAAAGCTTCTACTGATTAAGCAAACAGGAGCCTCATAGCTCAAAGCCAGCACAGCCCCAGCCTGAGCTGAGCTGAGGCTGTGCTGAGGCTGAAATGAGCAATGATGGAATTTCGCAGAGACATTCTTTGAGAAATATAGAGGATATACGACATAAGTGCTTTTGTGCAACAAGGTAACAATAAAATGGCCCTTGAACTAAATTTGTATCTTTGTCTAAGAATAAGATTGTATTTTTTTCATATTTGAATGTGTAAGAATGCATGTGGTCATAAAGGGAAAATCTTTTGCAGTATTCAAAGCCAATCAAGTGTTATGCAAACCAAAAAAAAAAAAAAAACCCTCATAGTGCAGGTCTCTGAAATTGTTCAGAAGAGTGCAAGCTTATGTTGCACACCAATGCTTTCAAATAGACTGTAAAAGGAAAGGAAAGGAGGAGGGGAATAGTCAATGTGGGAGCAACAAGGTGAATTAGGAAGAAATGTATGGGAGGCTTGCAATTTTTTTTTCCACTTTTGAAAATGTGGTAAAACACAAAAGTGGTACAGTTACAGACGCCTGTAAGCCTGTGTTAGGGTGGAAAGCTGTCAAACTGTGTTTTACACAGAGCACTCTAACCCATTATCCCAAAGACCAGCTGTACAATGCACTGCGACAAACTGCTCTCTTTGTGAAGGAAACTCGCTCTTCCAGTGTGCAAGCTATTGTATCAAGAGGGTGACAAGCTAGGCAGAAGCCATTGTGCATGTACTCAGTTTTCTGGAGATATGCAGAGTAGTGGGCCTGCGTAGCCTGCAACTTCTTCTCTTTGTGCATTATAAAACACAGTCTCAGCTTCTCACTTGGTCAATTGAAGCATCTTTTTGGAATATATGGTGCAAAAATACATGGCTACAGTCAACAGCTGCTCTTTAGCATACAGCTTGATATTTAAAGATGATAAGAAGAGAGTGCATCAGTTTAGTTATCTAACTCAAGGAAAATGATGTGCTGTTTTAACAAGCTGACAAAATCTCTCAAGATCTGAATGAAAGGTTCGTGGCATGTTTTAGATAAAATTCCAGTAGAAGACAGCACAATGGCTACTTTATCCACCATGATTTAAACCTCTTTTCACATCTACCTCCAGATCCGTGGTACTGAATGACTGTTAAAGGAGCAATTAGCAGAAATTCCTCATTTAAAGATTGAAGGGAATAAAAAATGGCTATGTGAAGAACTAGAGGTGTAATTAAATTCGGAGTATAGCATGAAGTCACACACCATGTCTGTGTTGATCTCCAGCCCTGTGTTTACCAGCTGGCCCGGCAGCACTTTCATGTACCTTCATGTGAATCGCCGCCTCCTCCCTTCTCTCTGAACCCTTGACCCTCCCTTCCTATGAAAGGCTTCAGCCAATGAGCAATGGCAGCACATATTTTTGAAGCGAAATGGCTTTTTGGAAACGAAACATTCACCAGATGATAACCAGGACCCGACAGTAACTTGAACAAAACAACGGACGTTAGCCAAGAAGCTGTCGGATAAAGAAAGGGACGTAACCCAGACAAACATGGGCCTGGTATTTCCAAAGAGGAAAGCACTGTCAGATCTAAGGAAGCTACAATTTGACTCAAAGCTGCGAAATGGGAGAAAATACTGTCCTTACTTACTGTCCCTTCTCCTGGACAGTAAGTTACAACATAAATGTTATAAGTTACGTCGACATGTTTGATAAAATAAGTGTTTGTACTTTCTTTTTAAGATGGGGGTAGCAACAGAAAACCTTGTGGTGAAACAGTTTAGCTTTGTGGCCCTTTAAAGCACATAATTTCCATGTGTCAGAGCATATAGTAGATAATCACAGAGCTTCCTCTAGCTCGGTGGTTCTCAAACCTTTTGAGTCAAGATAATATACTTTGCGGGACCTACATGGGGGTCAGGACCCCCAGTTTGAGAACCACTGCACAAGCTCATACTTGCACACACTAAATTGAAAAAGGAAAAAAAAAGAACTTCTTGACTGGCAGGTATATTCTCAAATACTTAAATTTCCCATCATTCAGAGCTGAACCAGGACTGATCCCTGTTTTAGGCACAACCTCAAGTCATGTGTTGAACTGCTTATAAAAATACTGAATCACAGACAATAACAGCCGGCCAGCAACTTTGTTGAAAACTCTGTCGAAAATGTATATGTTCTTCTTATAACTGTACTCTAACATTAAGAAATGTTGCTTATTTGGATTACTTTTCAGCACTTAATGATTACTTTTGTAATGAGTGAGTCACTTATTTTGCATTCATTGACAAATGGAATGTCATTCTTTTCCTTTGTTTAGTTATGTTGGGAGTAGTTACCCTTCTCAAGATGCTGCCATTTGAATCAGCCGCATTGATAATCCAACAAGACACCAAAATAAAGAGAACATTTTATGCACCATAAAATTGGAATTTGGAATAAAAAATGGCTATTTATATTTTCTTGTCAGGATTTGAAACATTAAAAAAAAGAACTGTTAGAAAATGTCCTTCTTTACAACCCCTGGAAAAGTTTTTCTGTTATTTATAAAGCCAAAAAGAGTTCTGACTTCCTGTTACAGAGGTACAGTGAATGCAACATTATTAGCAATTGAACCAGGGTGGTAACAAAAATGAGCCTGAGCTTTGAAGACTTTTCCTTGAGCTGGAAGAGTGATGAAGAACTCCAATCTGCCAATCTGAACTGCTGACTGAAAGAGATGTTTTCAAGCCTAGAGGTGTGGCAAGACGTGTGTGAGCAAATGTGTGAGCAAAGGAAGAATAAGTCCATTTGCAGGCTTGGGGTAGTGGACAACCACAGTTTATTATATCATTCTGCACACCAAATATTCGACATCCGTCTGTGCAGTCCAACCCGTCTGCATGGCAGCACTTCCTATATATATCCTGAGGCACCACCCTCTCAATTACAATAGGCCTATCACAGCAGGCTTCTGAAAAAACAAGTTAACAAGATAATTTAAACCTCATGATACTGGAACATATTCTCATGTGCTCACTTCTAAAGTATATAAATTAACAATTGAAACAGGATCATAGAAAACCAGACAACATGTTTGGTACAATCCTCAATGTCCACCGTTTAACTTCTAATTACTCAATTATTCAATCAGGACTGAGAATGTACCCACGCACACACTCTACAAGAGAACCCCATGGTGGGCAGGCCTCCTCACTGAACAAAGACAAATTCTTGTCAGGGAATGACTGACATTACACAAAAAAACAGTCAATGTTAGGTGCCCATAATTTACGTTTGTTCACAAGAGGGAACAAAACTCAGGAGGAAGCTAGTGCCTCCTAACACCACGTAAATCAGCAATATTGAGTTTTTTTTTTTTTTTTTTTTTTTTTTCTTTGCAAGGTGAGTAAAATATTTTGTATTGACAATACAAGGGTATGAATATATTAGAGCATCACAACATGCAGGGAAAGAGATATGAAGGTTTTGAGTTCTATTTTTTAAATTTATACTCTAAAATGACTTGGGTTTGGACTTACCTCCAGAAAAGGGGGGAGGTCCACATAACAGAACCACTCCTTGGCCCTCACGGACGTTGACAGCACTCCTCACCGTCTGAGTTTTGAAGTTATCAAGATCTGATGAGTCAGAAAAAAATTAAAATAGATTTTGAAATCAATTTATAAAAGCAAAATCACCAGCGACTTAGCTGTGTATGTCAGACAGCCAAAATAAGTGTGTTTTCAGAGTTTATCCACAAGAGGCATAGATTTTCCCAAAGTGACTTCACTGAATCAGTGAGACATGTTTTTGATGTTGCATTTGGAGCTCTAGAACTTTAATCGGGCATCAGTGATCGCCCTGGGGCACCTCCTAACAGCAGCCGATACTTTAAAAGACATCCAGGGCGCTGATGAAAAAGATGGACCTGACTTGGTGGCGTTTATGCTCTACTTTAGTAGCGATGAAGAGATTAGACTCAAATAGGATAAAATGAGCAGCAGGAGGAAGGAAACGCTCTGTGCACTGAACAAACACAAGGGAGTGTACATGACAAATGACAGTTTGCAGCGCCAGCAGCAATAAGTAACATCATTATTAAATGTGGTGTAATCTTGCACTTAAAAGCATTAGCTTCCCCATCAATACTCTCAGCACACTCTATCCCCTGCAAATGAATAAGCAGTTGGTGGCAGAAAAGACCAAAACCTGGAATGATAAACCACCCCTGGCTTCATGACTGATGAAGGGAAGCTGCCGCAGTCCGCTCTGCACCCTCTGGCAAACAGCCTGGAGTGAGCCTTCCAAACATAAACAAAAGAAAGTCAGTGTGACCGATAAGGGAAATTAGGAGAAGGAAGATTATGGAGAGAAGTGGGACAGAGAGCTGCTAAGATTAATGAGCAGCTCTACATTGACCGCAGAGGAATCAAACAGAGCCAAGGCACAGCGGGACCACAAGAGGCCACAGGAGGAGGTGACTGACTTGAAACCCAGACAGAGGTAACATCCTGCTGATCTCCCCACACTGCCTTAGTAAATAGAGACCCTATCTCCTAATGACATTTCTGATCCTGAGTAGAGAAGCGCTGGAGTGAAAGTCAAACCTGGCTGGTTTAGAAAGCAGTTGATTATCATGACATTAATGCCTCTGAAAACAGTGGGAGACTGTTGTTGTTGCTGGGCTGATGTTTATTATTTAGTGGTTGAGGGAAAGACGACTCCTTCACCCAGATAGTGCAGAATTACATAGAGAAGAATAAACATGTAGCTGGGCTCAGTGCTGGAAGGGTACACCTCTCTTTCTGTGGCCTCAGAGCAGAAGAGTAATGGGCTTCACTGAGTGAACTGACCACACACTGTAACTCTGAAAGCTAGAGGCCAAACTCACTATAGCTGCAGTGAGTCCTTTGTAAGCAGAATCAATCTCTGCCATACAAGAATGGCTGACCTAGAGATTACAGAGAGAGAGAGACCATTACGGCTCAAAGATGATTGGTCTGGGCAACGGCGCCACCGTACAGACACTCCCTGTTATAGCAGATTGTGTCCGACAGAGTTCTAGAGCAAAGCTACCTCTGCAGAACTAATCAGCCAATGTATTAAAGGCATTTATAAGGTAATTTTAGGTTGGTTACAACTTAATTAACACTGTAGCCTGTTGTGCTACTTTTATCATCCCCTGGAGGGTAGCTAAGTTATATCTTTAACAGCAGCAAGGAAGAAAGACGCAGAATTTATTCCCATTTCAGTAGCTGTATCAATAAAAACTGGTCGACTAAAGATTAAATTTTTTTAAACCAACAAAGAGATTCTTATTCACTATTCTTGTTTTAGATATTGACTCAAAACAAGACATATGTTGGCATGATGTGCAGTGTACCCTTAAAAAATCTGAGGAAAGTGTACAAGTGAAGGACAGAATCTTAGTGTCGGGCCTAAAAAATGTCTACAGCAGATGAACAGGATCTGAAAGTGATGTCTATAAGAAACAGGAACAAATTTAATAGGAAAAAGGCTGAGGTATGCCAAATGATGCAAGAACTGTTCTGGAAATCAGTGCCAACTGTTCTTGAAAAAGAACAGAAGAAAAGGCTGCCAGCATCCAACGAAGAGTTTTGGAAGAAGCCTGGACAACCATTCCTCAAGAACACAAACACTAACTTCGATGGCTATTAGAACAGTGTAAACTCTGCTCTTATATTATGTACTTGCATTTATGTTTCAACATTTGCTCTGCACCTCTTTCCTGTTTCCTCACAACACAAAGAAATAAGCGGAAAGCATGGCACTGCCATTTATGTTGTTTATGCTGGGAATAAAAGGACGCGCTTACTGCGGTTGCACCTGAATTTTGGGGGTGAACAATAACAGAAAAGGAGGCTCAACATTTGTAACTCAGGGCAGTTGCCTCATTACATGGAAAAAGAAAGAATCAGCCTTGCTGATCTCTTCTGCCTCCCTCACCGTGCATTAGGCAAGACAATAAATGTCAAGCAGCTCTGCTCTTTACTCAGTCCCCACAAGTGAGATTCATTACTGAGCTATAGGAGTAATGGCAGCCCATCCCATGAGAGGAAGTGAAAGGCTCCCTATCCTTGGGACAAGATCAATAGTCAGCAGGCTTGGTTAAGAACAGAGTGGTGCCTCTAAGGTGCTTGTCTGATAGGTAGGACCCTACTCCACAGCATTACTTCCCTTCAGGCTGCCAGAGACGTCCTGTCACCATCTCATCTGTTTGAAATATGCTGTACATATTAAACATAAAGAAGTAGCTGGTGACTACTGTACAGAGACTTCTCAAGCATGATCTGTTTCTGCTTCCTTTAAGTCTGTATCACAAGGCCTGGAGGATTACTTGGCAAACATGAGTTGTGTGGACACGGCGCAGATGCTGTCAGAGTTGCAAGCCCTAATGAGAATCAATTGGGTTGAAAAGCAGTCAGAAGCTACCCGCATGTTTGTTTTAAATGACATTTCACACAATTACCATGTCCTCACTTGAAAATCTGTTCCCAAGCCATTAAAATGAGAAATCACATGATGAAAAAAAAAAAAAAAAAAAAAAAAAAAAGAGAATTTGATCTGAGCCACAAGCAAAACACACATATCAGGCTGACATGCAGTGTCATGCCAGGAATGCGTTAGCAACTGTAGCATCACTTACATGCAAACTGAAGGCCGGCCCTGCGGCTGAGGATGGACCCCCATGTGTTGAAAGCCATGCACTGGTAGACCCCGGTGTCTTGGTCCTTGTCCAGGTTGCTAATGATCAGGCTGCCCCCAGAAATGTGACGCCGGTAGTCGTTCCCCAGATCAATGGGTGTTCCGTTTAGTGACCATCTGGAAAAACGCAAACACAATCAGTAGCTGTGCTCTCAGGAGATGAACACTCGTAGTGTTTCATCACAGAGATCGATTTGATCGGTCGGCCCACATCATGCTGAGAGGATAAAAAGTGAGTAATAAGAGTAGGGCTTCGAGTTTTTAACAGAGAAATGTGAACCGCCTTTGCAGCAAGTCAGCAGGGAGGAAAACGATTCATGTCACTATACACAGCTATGGATCCCATCAGTTTGACTCCATTCAACTATATCAAGTTATTTTTGCTGAAAAAATTCCTGGCAAATTTCCAGAAGTAAGTGCCTGTGCTGTGATGACCATTGATTTTTCTCCTACATGCTTGGTGAAGTGGATTTAATTTCATATCAGTTTTAATTACCCCCATTAATGAGGTTCGATGTACTGAAGTCTGCCAGCAGGACACCTAGAAAGAAATTTCACTGATGTGCAATGGGCATTTTAACCGGGTATCTGGCAAAGATCTGGAAACATTTTCCATTTAAATTATGTAAAAATTTAGGCCATGAGCACAGAAAGAACAGTGGGAAAACTAAGTCACACTGACTTTCAACCCTGTTAGAGTTGCAAAAAACTTGCCTTATGTTCTGTATTTCTAATTATACTTGCACATTTCTCTCTGTAGTTCCAACCTCACAACTTTTAAATGTGCCATGTCTGGGCTACTTTTGGAAAGACAATCATTTAATTTGGTGTAGAATTTCATGTTCTCTTAGAATTGAAACTGTAACCCTTCTTATTTCCTGAGTTTTGGTGACAAAACAACTTTTTGTCCAATGTATTTGCCTGGGAAAACTTACAAAATTATTGACAGAGCAATATTTCAGCTGTACTGTATTTTACACTGCTTAGCATACATGTCAGTTTTAGTTTTAGACCTCTAAAGCAGCAGGAAAACATATTCCCCACAATGGCTGTATTGCACATATAAATATGGATGATAAGTAACAGTACTCTCATATCTGCCATGCTCATATGAGCTTTTAAGTCTCAGCAGTGTCTGCCATTTGTCAGGACCCCTATCGTCACTTTTAAACTCAGATGATAGTCTTTAGTCTCACACTGAAATGTGTCAAGCAGTGTTACTTTTGTAATAATAGTTTTCATTAACTCCTTTTTTTTACTTGAATGAATTGACAATCAAATAAAATCAAATAGAAACTTTAGCCAAATAAAAACTGAGGAGAAAATATTTTGGAGAAAAGAGATCTAATCAGATCTAAATCAGCTGTGTGGAAAGGCGGGACAACTTAGGTGTCCGAGTTAGTCGATGTGTATAGCATGCCATGATATATCCAGGAAGATGGTACGATAAGCGCCAGTACAGTCTTGTGAAACTAATACAACAAAATATCAATACATGGGAGAAAGAGAAGAGCAGACATGGGCACATTTTACATTTCATGCAAAGCAAAACAGGCCGCTTTGTAGTTTGCATAGAGAAACTGTCACTGGTGAAAAGACAAAAATACTTTCAAAATATTAGCATGCTGAAGCAAACCTTATATTTTAAGCTACAAGTGATTTCTCAAGGTTTTAGGGTTAAAACGTTGCAAATTTAGATGACTAAATTATAAAAAAATTTAATAGAAAATTCAGTCATTTGACTTTAAATAAACCCTATTTCAAAATTTGCTGTCAAAATGAAAAGGTATGTTAGATTAATATAAGTTAAACTTACACTGGGTTGAGGTAAGCAGTGTATTCAAACCCAACCACAATCCTTTCTTACACCCTAAGCAAGTTGTTTTAATGCATCACCTCTTGGTAATAAAAGATCCCAAAAACAAGGGCTTAGTTTCATGCTGGTACAGTTGGTCAGTACAAGGCTCTGTTGAAACTTAAAAAAATAGACTTCAAATATCGTGTAGAGATTTAAATGGGATAATTACCCGAAGATGAATGGAAATCAATATGTCAAAAATGTCAGAGATTGTCCACTAACACCAGAATAAAACAGTTACAATACAATTAGCTAATGGGGGCATACATTTCACCAGACACGTTATTAATGTAATGAAGAACTGGGGACATTTATACACTGTGATTGGAAATGTAAAAAAAAAAAAAAAAAAAAAAAGAGTATTGAATAAAATTAGGACCTTCTTGTCAGTTACTGTTAACATAAATTAGTAAATTTGGCAATGATACAGGTAAAAAGAGCGATAACTACAAAAAGAAATAACTGGAAAAATGTTGATACCCCCTAACATTGGCACATCAATAAAACCAATGGTCCAATCAATATAAATAACTATAAATTAAAAAATAATATGACTTTACATGATCAAATGTGAAAACAATTTATCACATTTCTTGAGCAAGCATATGCCAGGGAATTTATAGAGGAAGGAATTACAGAATAGGACTTTAAAACACAATGAAGACACGGGAAGGTGGTTTGGCATGTTAAAAATCTCATTATTTTGTTTTGGTTGCAGATAGATAGATATAGATAATTATTTACCCTATTGACCTGAATATACGGCAACCCTGATTATAAGACGACCCCCCTCTTCCAAGACTAATACCCCCCCCCCAAAAAAAGAAAAAGAAATCGGTATTGCATTTGCAAAACCTAAATGTAAACAAGCCAGTTAGCAATTTAGAATTTTAAATACGAGTAATTCATAACAGTGACATCAACTTGTCAAGTTTGACAAAGAAAAACACAGAAAACACAATATTGCATCAAACGACAATTAAACAATACTGAAGAGTCGCAAAACATGTGATCGCTGCAATGAAACGTCTAACTTTAAAGTAGAACGCAAGATGTCCCAATCAGATGTCTCTCTGTCTCGCTGTCCTCTGTCTCACTGTCCTCAGTCTCTCTGTCCTCGGCTTCGCTGTCCTCTGTCTCGCTGTCCTCTGTCTCACTGTCCTCAGTCTCTCTGTCCTCGGCTTCGCTGTCCTCTGTCTCGCTGTCCT
>JBAFTA010000004.1:1953011-1966172 GCA_036919975.1 Melanotaenia parkinsoni
CTGTCTCACTGTCCTCAGTCTCTCTGTCCTCGGCTTCGCTGTCCTCTGTCTCTCTGTCCTCTGCCTCGCTGTCCTCTGTCTCGCTGGGCTTACTGTCGCTCCCACTCTCATGCTGCGGCCCCGTCTCCTCCCACAGAGCATCATCTTTGCTGCCATCCAATGCATTTTATATGCAGGACTTTTTAAATCCACTGATGATGCTCTCTGGTGTTACTTCATCCCATGCCTGGAGGATCCATTCACAAAGCTGACGTACAGACGGTGTGAGTGCGTGTTCACCAGACAGGAGCCACTCAGTGTACCTCTTGCACAGTTATTCTTGAAAGGCTTAACCACCATATCCAACACTTGTCAGTGGCTTGTCATCCCCCCGGTATTATGACTAAGTCACCGTTCATCTTTCTCACCTGAGTTTTGACAGTGTCAGTCAGGCGTCCGTGAAAGGCATCCGTAATGAGCATGATTAATTTTTTCTGAGACCCCATGCCGTGTTCCCCACACCGCTGCCAGTCTACCACAAGTTCACTCTCCATCCAGCCCTTTTCCTGGGCATGTACAACAATCCCAGCTGGCAATGCCACTTTAGGCACTGTTTTGCGTTAAAAATCACATATAGGGGCAACTTTGTCCCGTCTGCCAGGCACGCCATCATGACGGCAACCCAACTCTTTTCATTCCAACTGACTTCAGAATAACAGACTTCTCCCCTTTTTTATGCATGGTCACAGGTGAAGGCATGTCAGAAAACACAGGGGTTTGGTCGGCATTGCCGATCTGGTCAACAGGGCATGAGTGTTTTTTCCTCAAGCTAATGACATTTCTCTAAAAAGACTGCAGTTTCTCTCCAAAGTCTGATGGTAGGTGCTGAGCAAGGCTGGCTTTGCGCTGTAATGCAAGGCCACTAACGCGCATCATCCTTCTCCACCAGCCGATGCTGGCTTCAATCTTGGAGGCGGGTATGGTTAACTCCCTGGCAATGTCCAAGGCTTTCAGTTGGATGATAACTTTGGTAATGGGCATGCCTTTGTTACGTTTGTCAATAACAAGCTCACATACCCGCCTGTCAATCTGTTGGAAGCGGCCGCTTTTAGGACCAAAATAAGCTTTTCTCTTACTGTTACCATTTCTCAGACAGTCTTTTTGGACGCGCCATCTTCGGACATTAAACTCTGTAACTCCATATTTCTTTGTTCTTTGTCAGCTCAGTGGGTAGAGTGGTCGTCCTGTAACCCAAAGGTTGCTGGTTTGATCCCGGCCTGGAGAGCTCATGTTGAGGTGTCCCTGAGCAAGACACTGAACCCGAAATTGCTCCTGATGGGTTGTGGTTGAGCGCCTTGCATGGCAGCTTTCGTCATCAGTGTGTGAATGTTTGTGTGAATGGGTGAATGTGATGTATATGTAAAGTATATAAGTACAGACCATTTACCATTATAGATTTATACTTGTGCGGTGTGCGGACGGTTACTGTCACCACTGTATATACGTGTAGGTCCACGGAGGCTTGACACGCACCTCTTCCAGACCCAACATGAACACCTGCTTGTAGCACGGTTAGGGGGAAGCACTATCTTGCAGATGCAAATGCTGTGCAAGTATAAATCCAGCTTTAGAGGAAATGCTATTTTTTTTTGTTGTACAATCTATATTGACAAAGTATTCATGCATTCAAGTGCACAATTACTTTAATCCAACCTCTCATCCAGTCATCTCTTGAGGACCTTTATGCTTGTTACTCTGAGATTCTGCTGAGAGACTCATGGTTTCGATGGAATTTGATACCTTTAAAATGAGAATGGGTTGGTCCTGACTGTAATCGCTTTTGTTTGTACAATCTGTTAAAGATTTGAACGCAAACAGAGATAAAAATGTCCAAATATTTTGTGATATTAACGTTAAAAATATGAGGAACTGAGCAGGCTTGAAGATTCGTGTGCTCTTTGAATGCTTTCTAATTACTTTTCTGCTTGTGCTTTTGTGTTTCTGACGTATTGCTTTGTGACACCTTCATATTGCATTGTCTACAGATCATTTCCCAAAGAAAGGTCACAAGATGCTCTGTCATGCAAGCTTAATTCAGGAAGTGACAGCTATTAATCACAGCAACAGTCAGAGACAAAGCTTTGAATAATCTTAAAGCCCATCAATGAAAACACTTCATATGTAATTCACTGCAATCTGTGATCTGTCAGTCTCACTGTGACATATTTGGAGGAGGATGAAAAGTCCTACATGATACCCTTGGCAGAAGGCAGGCTAACAGGACTTCATCTTAGAGCATTAATGCAAATGAAAAGTTAAGTTTCATGCTATAGAATTGGAGACATACGCATCATCAGTATGGGAGGTGTAAGTCTCTCTCTGCAACAGGACTGTGAAATTAAAATTTCAATCATAAGGGGGGGGGGATCAATATCATTTTTAGCCTCCCAGGCAAAATATCAGGCAGTTAGAAAGATGCATCATGCAGTCTTAAAGCCAGCCGTGACTCTCCCCAGTTTCCTGCCAGACAGACTACAAAAGACAAAGCTGTCTTTAATCTTGTATCTTACATTATTCATCTAACAATCTGTGCCAGTCATCTGACTGATTTTGTCACCATTTCAACAATTTTATTTTCAAACAGCCCATACTTGTCATAAAATTACTTAGTTCTTCCTCAATATTGATAAAAAATACCAACATTTGAATTTTCTTCTGTGTGCTCCTCTGTGCCAAAGAAAGGATTATTGTATGTGCAAATGGGGAGGAGGTTAAATGAAAAAAGATGGGTAGCTAGCAAGACTTTAGCAGCCCAGCATGATTGGATTTAATGGGAGATGAAGGTGGGCAGCCTGGACAGATCAC
Source organism: Melanotaenia parkinsoni (assembly GCA_036919975.1). Lineage (NCBI taxonomy): Eukaryota > Metazoa > Chordata > Actinopteri > Atheriniformes > Melanotaeniidae > Melanotaenia > Melanotaenia parkinsoni. Next base: position 1,955,856 of record JBAFTA010000004.1, read on the forward strand.
ACACCCCTGCAGAAGCAAGCTGTCTGGGTGTAATGGCGCAGACACAATCAGTAATCCACCCACCCACTCTTCCCACAGAAACACCTGAGACTCACTTCAATATTAGCAGACATGGTTGCCTTTTTATGTGATTTGGAAATGAGGGAAAATCAACATAAGACATCTTCTTGTCATAAAAGAACAGAACATATTGTACTGCTTAACATGCATTCAGAGTTGATGAAAGAATATGTTTTTGTGATAGACATTGTATGATTTTTCACCATTACTGACCTGTTGTGAGTAAAATGTTCATCCTGAACTTGCAATCACTCACAGAGTGTTGGTGAGAAGTGTGAGAGCAACAATGTGAATCTTCACACTTTGAAAACATGTGAAGAAACATCCACACTACATACTGCACACTCCTTTATAAAACTATCAACGCTGTGATTGCCTCATAGAAGGAAAGAAAAGGAGAAATGTTTGTTTTAACAGCATACTCTCACAGCTTTTAAGGGACACTATATGAACATTATTCATAAGCTCATTTTGCCACTTTCACGTTCAACCTAGACAGGAAGGCTCCCCTTTATCATTGTTTGTGAGAAAACAAGACAAGTCTTCATTTACTGCAACATAACTGCAAAGTCTCCCTGATAACTACAGCCATTCCAGCATCATCCATTCGTTCAAGTAGATAATTACTTTATAATAACAACCTTAAGTCCAAAAAAGTTGTTGTTAATAAAAACAGAATGCAGTGATTTGCAAGTCTCATTAACCCATTTCTATTCCCAATGTAACATAAACATCTGGTGTTGAAACTGAAACATTTACTATTTCATGGAAAATATTTGTTCTTTTTTTAATTTGATGGCAACATCAAACAAAAAAAAAAGTTGCAACAGGGCAACAAAATACTGAAAAACTAACTGACACAAAGCTGGCATTTTTGATGGTATGGCATCGCATTAGCAGGGAAACATCTAAAACCTGCAGGACTGCAGTTGCCACAGGCTTATCCCTGGCCTGTGGCATGGGCAACTTCCACATCTGTGACTACTGAGCAGCTAGAATCCTGCATCAGAACAGAATGGGACAGCATTCCTCTCTTAAAACTCCAGTAACAAGGTCATCTCGCAGACATTTACAGACAGTTGTTAAGAGGGGATGCTCAACGATGGTTCCTTTTACAGATGTGTTCTTTCCATGAAATTTAAAATGAGCAAATAGTTTCCATGAAACGGTAAAATGTCTCAGCTTTAATATGTGATATGTTGTGTTCTACTGAGAAAAAATGGCTTTATGAGATTTACAAATTATTGTATTCTGTCTTTGATTATGTTTGCATTTGCTTATACAAGACAGTACTGAAGAACAAAAGTGTCACAACACATGATTAAGGACACTGCAACAGGGATGGGGCCAATCTGATCCAGTATCGGCATCGGGTTCCGATACCAACATAATTAGTGGATCAGAAATTTCTGATCCAACCTGGTGAAATCTATTAATTAGGTCTACAGCGTTGGTGAGGCGCTGTGTATGTCCCAATGAGCCACGTCTGCATTGAGGAAATCTGTTCTGCAGGTTGGCATCGAACAGCAGTCAGGTTGGCGAACTTTTCCACTCAACATGTCCGCAGTGTGGAAATATGTTTTTGTCAAAACCCCCCAAAGCAAGACAGCAACATGCAATGTTTGCAAAGTCATTGTTCTGAGGGGTGGAAGCTGTGTCGCCATGTACAACACCACTAATTTAATCAAACATTTGAAAAAGCACCACTTAAAAGAGCACAAGGTCTTTTAGCCAGCAGAGAGAAAGAGGAAAAAAGCCAGCAGGAATCGCTTGTGGAGTTATTAAAAAAGCAAAGTAAACTGCAGCAGACAGCATAAAAGTTAAAGGCACATTTTCTACCAGTGCTCTGTTTATTAATGTTGGCTAAGTTTGAAAGTGAAAAACTTTTAACTCGTGGATCTTCATGTATGTGTGCCTGCTGGTCTGTGTGTGTGGCTGTGTGGAAAATAAGATTAGCTAAACATCATGTCACTCCATCAGTCATTCACGTTTACTGTTTTCTTCTTAATGGTTACAGCTAGTGTTAAGCTTAATCATTTCATCTTCACTGCCCAAACTGCTGTGTTTGAATTGTGCTGTTAGAGGAACACTGTTATAGATAGTGTTTAAAGTATACTTATTGCACTTTTGCTTTTATTTAAAATATGTGACATTAGGTCATCTTAATTCGTTTCTGCTACACAAGCAAGAATTTACTGATCAAATGCACATTGTTTTAAACGTTTCTCATTTCTTTTATTCCCCTTTTCATTCCCCTGTTTTTTCATGTTGACAAATAAAAACTGTGTTGCTGCATAGTGGTGATCTGTGGTGTTTATATGACAGTTTTTTTGTTGTTGTTGTTTTGTTTAGCTTATATATTGCACTAGTATGTAGTATCTAGTAACCCTGTCTTGAAAATGAAGAAATATCACGTTACAGTTGCATATTTGATTTCCGGATGAGGTTTTTTTCCTGTTTTCTGACCGTATGCTTCAAGTTACCTTTTGGGACATATATTCGTACATATATTTGCTTGTAAAGAGGAGTTTATTAAAGCCTCATATATATATATATAAAACAAACAAACAAAAAACAATAGCAACAATAATAGAACTCTGTTATCAGAATAGTATCGGTATCAACAGAAATCCAAATTCAAGTATCGGAATCGGATCGGAAGTAAAAAAAAATGTGGATTGGTGCATCCCTAACCAGAAGCTGTAATTTTGTTATTTCTTATTTGCCAACATGGCTTCAAAGACCAGGACTATATTGCCATCTTTTGGATTGCTTCCTCAATGTTTCAAATGTGTCTGTGGTAAACATGCCATATGTGGATGTGATTTTATGTTAGAGAGAAAAATCTTTTTTCCAAAACACCTACATTCATGAGGACATAGCCTTATCCTGGGCAACTTTGATTTGAATATGCTGGTCCTAAAGGGTGGTACTGGCTTAGTCTTTCTTCTACCACTACCTTTTTAGAAGTCATCTGTATTTTGGTAGAACAATTTTACGCACATGTACAACCTTGGTATTACACCAGTGACTTTCCACATTTTGAACCCACTTTATTTTATTTAGTTATTGGAATATTTGTAATGTCCTTGTTGAATTGTCTCTGTTTTGTTACTGAAGTGCGCCAGGTTGACAAATGGGGGCTTGTCTGGGTTAAAAATGTTTTTGTGGGTGCTTTTCACTGCTAAACAAAATCCAATTTTTCTTGATCCTTACACTTGACCACCAAAAAGCACCAACTAATGTTCAGGATGACAGTTTAAATGATCCCCATGATACATTACATAGACATTGATGTTACCAGAAAACATTAAATGGGGTTTTGCCCTATTTCAACTGGCCCATTTTTACACCCACTTTATTTTTTATTTATTTATTTTTTTAACCATTTAATTTGTCTGGCCCAGGGCAGCTGGGGCTACACATGCAGCTTACCATCACCATGTATAAATCAGGAGTGAAGGAATGATGAATTCACTGTAAAAGTGCTTTGAGTGTGTGAAAAGTGTGATATACAGTCTAATCCATTATTATCACCATTATAAATAAAGGATATTCAGTATTTGTATTTCTCTAACACAGGGACTGTAATGCAGCAGCACTGGCACAACAAAAGCTCTTCTTTGGTTGAACTGCCATTAATTTATGCTCAAACTAAAACCTGATTCAGGAGCCCAGTAGCAGGTCCTAAGTTGATTAATGCCAATGGTATAAGAAAATTCAAAATTCTTTAGCTCAATAGTCAATACTGGGAAATACTGGACCCAATTTTACAAAAGCCACACATCTAATGAACACCCTGAAAACAAACTAATTTTTTCCCGACCAACAAGTCACGACAAATTAAATTTTAAATTTTGTCTGTTTGTCAGCAGCACATTCTTGCTTAATGCATGTAAATTTACATGTTTACTCTATCTAACTTACCTCTAGTGATAATAAACATTCATCTTTATCTTTTTCCATTTCCAAGATCATTTTATGTACATAAGTCCATACATTTAACAGGCCATCTGAAAGTTTTGCTTGCATTAAAATGATTGATCCATTTGGATTAGAAAAGAAAATCAACTAGCACAAGTGGTCCAGTGATAATTAACTAGGACTGGATATTGTTTTAGCAAAATGCTAAGCATGAACACAATCCTAGCCAACAATACCTGTGCTTATTTTTAAATTACTACTTAATTCATTATGATCATTATTTTTTTTTTTTTTTCAAACCTCAACAGTGAGGTAGAGATCTTTAATTATAGCACAGCCCACAGTTCAGTGCAGAGACGAGCTTACAGTAAATCAGACAGCGTTAAGGAGAAGAGCTTTGTTAGCTGCTCTGTGTTCTAAGCATGCTACTGGTCTGAGCATGCTCTGTATGAACTCCTCGTGACCTTCAGGTTCCCATCAATTTTGCATGAGATCTCCTCATCAAATCGACCAGAGGGATTGTCCTGCCACAGCACTGGTTCACCTGGCTTTCCATCAGGCCAGACAGCCAAAGAAACAGCAGTCACCACACACACACACACACACGCACACGCACACACACACACACACATGCGCGCACACGCACACACACACGCACACACACACACACACACAGCAAATAATGGACATTCAATACATTCAATTGCTGGCCAGGGTGCTCTCTGCAATTATATTTTGTAGCTTAAATTGATGGTAATTTTGCTTTTAAGCCAAGTGTAACACAACGAAAATACCTAAAACTGTATTTTATTACTCTCTCTCTCTCTCTCTCTCTGTGTATGTGTATGTGTGTGTGTGTGTGTGTATGTGTGCATGTTTGTACATATTTGTATGTACAAACATGCACACATTGTATGAATATGTATTTGTGTGTAAACCCTTTAAAATCCGATGGAATTTGCGCAAAAACTGACAAATGCATTGATCATGAGCACACTTTTATACACCCCATTCCCATTGATAAATACCAGTTGGATAAATACAATTTATTATAATTCATGGTCTACAAATACAGGTTTAATTTAATTAAAAGTTCACAATTATAGCTCCACACTGGCTACATTATCAGGTCCACCTTGCCAGTACCGGGTTAGACCTCCTTTACCTTCAAAACTGCCTTAATTCTTGGTGTCATAGATCCAACAAGGTGCTAGAAGCATTCCTCAGAGATTTTGCTCCATATTGACATGATAATATCGGCAGCAAGAGAATCTCCCGTTCAAACACATCCCAAAGGTTCTCTGTTGGATTGAGATCTCGTGACTGTGGACGCCATTGGAGAACAGTGACCTCATTGTCATGTTCAAGAAAACAGTTGGAGATGATGTGAGCTTTGTGACATGGTGTTTTATCCTGCTGCAAGTAGCCATCAGAAGTGGCTACACTGTGGTCATTAAGTGATGGTCAGCAACAATACTCAGGTAGGCTGTGGTGGTTAAATGATGCTCAGGTTGTCCTAAAGTGCCATTTTTGCCAGTGTAATTAAGAAAAATTCTTGAAGTAGGAAAATAGTGTCTTTTAAGGTACACTCTGGAGCACAGCCTGACAGATATTATAGATCAGTGCTATGACAGAATTGTCATGAGGAAGCCAAACCACACACCCCATCCAACTCATCCAACGCCAAGAGGCAACGAAATGAGGATTCATCTGTAGCTATTTCACCACTGGGGAAAGACTCAACAGACATTCTTATCTCTATAGATAGGAAACTAAGTAGTTTTGATGCACGTTTGAGCCTGGTGGAAATACTCCACAAAGAGTTCCAGGCGTTCCATGAATCACTGGAATTCAGCCTGAAGCATGTGGAAACCCTGGCTGTGGAGAACGCCAGCCTCAGAGAGTCTGTAAAATTCCGAAACAAAGGTGATCGATTCTCAGGTGCGGCGCATAAGAGGGAATCTGGTATTTGCAGGGATTCCAGAGCAGACGGAGGAGGACCCTGAGGCTACAGCGAAAAACCTTATTCAAACTCACCTGAAGCTCCCGGAGGAAACAGTGAAAAACATCTCGTTTCACAGAGTCCATTGTCTGGATCGGAGGTAACCCGGGTACAACAGACCAAGACCCATTGTAGCGAAGTTTGTCAACTTCAAATTGAAGGAGCAAGTGAAGAACCAGGGCCGTTGGTGGGGCCTGGGTTGGTGAGCATCAGCCCTGGGCCGAGTGGCTAGGCTGTTCTGGAGCGTACTGGGTGGGGGTTCTGGGCTATGGTGCCTGGGGGTGGAGGGGTCACGAGGTCTGGGCATGCCTGGACATGCTGCTATGGAGTGGGTTGGTGCATGCCTTGGTGCCTGGTTGTGGCCCCAGGGTATAGCCCAGGGGCAGGTGAGGTGTAGGGGTTTGAAAGATGGCCAAGGGGGGGTTTGGGAAATCATATGGGGAGGTGCTGGAGTGTGTTTAGGGAGTAAGACTGAGAAGTTTGTATTTATGTGTCTCTGGTGCCAGGATGAGTGGGACTGGTCAGATATAGGTGTGTTTGTGGGTAGGGGTGTCACATGCATTTTGTGTGGTCTCGGGGGTGGCGGGTCGGGGGGGTGCCTACTGCCACCAGTGTCTCACCTTTTGGATGAATGTGATGTATGATGTAAAGCACTTTGGGTATCATCCCAGGTACAGTAAAGTGCTATATAAATACAGACCATTTACCATTCTGGAGGGAAGTCAGCATCAGTTACTTTTTAGGAACTTCTGATGACTGTCAGCTTTGTTTTCCTGTAAAAGCCGTAAGAAATTATCTGTTGTACAGGTGTAGTAGTTAGTTGTCTGGTTTAAGTTTGAATTGAAGGGTCATTGCCTTCTGTCTGTTGTGTCTTTGTCTCCTCTTATCTTCACTATTCTAATATTAAAATAAAATAAATAATTAATTATATCAGATTATCCAGAGGAGCCTTATACTCATAAAGCTCCCCTTGGCAAAGCAAATTTGTTCAGCAAAACACAGCAACCATCATTCTGCCTGCAACCACAGGACAGGGTAATGTATGCTGAAACTCGTGCTGTTTCTGCCAAATTCTGACCCTACCATTTGAATGTTGCAGCTAGAATAGATACTCATGAGAACAAACAACATTTTTCCATTTTCTATTGTCCAGTTTTGGTGAGTCTGTGTAATTTGTCGCCTCAGTTTCCTAGTTTTAGCTGACAGGAGTGGTCTTCTGCAACTGTAGCCCATCTGCTTCAAGGTTGGACGTGTTATGTCTTCAGACATGATGTTCTGCAGGCCTTGGTTGGAACCAGTAGTTATCTAACAGAGATAACTACTGGTCTACTGGTCTATCTAACAGAAAGGCAACAGAGTTACTTTTTGCCTTTATATTATCTCCAAACAGTCTTCTCATTGTCTTTTGACCTTTGACATCAACAGATAATTGTTGCTCACTGGATATTTTCTCTATTTCAGACCATTCTCTGTAAACCCTAAAGATGGTTGCATGTGAAAATCCCAGTAGACCAGCAGTTTCTGAAATGCTTAGAACAATAACCATGCTACATTCAAAGTTACTAAAATCCCCTTTCTTCCTCATTCTGATACTCAGTTGGAACTTCGGCAAGTCGTCTTCACCACATGACTAAATATGTTGTCTGACTGTGATTAGCTATGAGTGTTATTATATTAGTTTATAGTTATATCTTTATTATTTTAATACTCTCTTATTCTTTTATAGTATTATAATATTATTGTTAACAAGCAATTAAACAGGTATACTTAATAAAGTGGCTGGTGGATATATATCAATCTAATGTTAATGGTTGTAAATAAGTGCATGCATTTGTTTTCTATTTCAGTTCATCCCGTTGTTAATAAAATGATCTCAAAGGCCTAAGGGTCATATAATTTTCTTACCACTGAAAGAGAAAAACAATCATTCAAGAGATAAAAATTAATTCAATATGAAACAATTCCAAGATTCAGTGCTGTTATCTGGGTTTATGCGATGGTGAAATTAATAACAACCAAAAAGAACATCACAGCCTCCTTGTTCTATTTATGTCTGTGTTACCCCGCACCAACCTGTAAACTAAGGCAGAGTCATACATCTAACTGAAGTCACATTACATGATAGCAGACACCAGCAAGAGCACTTTTTTTATTCCCACTTTCCAATCACAACTGTGCCCTTGATCCTGTGTTACAGCAGATTCATAGTAAACACAGTGACAGGTGTATTCATAAAGCGCAGCTCTGAGCCCTGAAGTGTGCTCCGGTGCTGTGCTGGACTATCTGTCAACTGAGGAACTGTCAGGGCTTTCTGTTCGTAGGTTGGCCATGTCACAGAGTGGGCGAGGTGAAGGTGGAGCAGAGAGATGAAAACAAAATCAGTGGTATGAAGCCAGCTAGCAACTGCAGCTCACATGGATAGTGAGCTTAAAACAAGCATGAACCAGGTAATCTCATTTGGTCACATCTGCTGTGTATCTGCATTGTAATATTTAAAGCAGCCAGAGTAAATTGTTGCCTTGTTTAACAGCCTGTTACTGGAAACCTGCACCGTCATTTTTAAATATCACCAATCTGTTATTTTCATTTTATGTACGAGGGAATTAAGACGGAAAGTTTTTAGTCCTAGTTTCCTTGTCCTATGTAATAAGCAGTTTTCAGCAATATTCAAGAATCTCCAAGGAGATGCTGTAGGGGCAGAGCTGCCCGCTAAAGTGCCTGTTCAAAATGTGTGAGGATGGAAGGGTCCTTCCTGTTACCAGCCGCATTTAACTATCGATACCTGTGCCACTTAATATCTAATTACATACTTATTTTATCTAAGAATTGATATTTTTGACAACACTACTCTTACTACATCCTGCTGTAAATACAAAAAATTGTATTTTCTTTTCCTTGAAAAGAAAAAAAAATGTTCCCAGTTGCAGTGTTTACTCTTTGTTTAAGGGATCCATTCAACAACTATCTTTTACAGGAAATGATAGAGCAGTTTCTTTTTTTTCTTTTGATGAAAAGATAAATCTTCAGTATTTTTACTTTCAGTAGTCATCACCGGGATCCAGCTGAGAGACAAATATTAAACCAACTTATCTTCATAGAAAAGGAGAAGAAAAATCAGCTTAAGCGTCAATTTCTTGTTATTTATTTATTTAAGATAGACGTTATGTTTTGTTTACAGCATGCTACTCTCGTGCTATATCACCTTATGGCATCTGTCATGTCTGAACGAGTAAAAGTCACTTTGTTAATGGACTTGCTGACATTTGCTTTGACGTGGCAGGTTTAAGCGACATGCATTAACAGGGAGAGCTGCACTTTAGTCAGATCTGAATTTGTTATTCTGCTGCTCAGAAGAATTTGCAGCCCAGTCTCACCAGAAAACGCATATCGGGTACATATGTTCACATGTACAGGATGTGTATAAGGTCACATATGACGGTTGTAAAGTACGCACATGAAACTTATATAAAAGGCTGTTTAACATGTCAAGTCAGGTCAAATTTATTAATTTAGCAAGCTAAAATTAATATATGTGGACCACAGTCAATAAGCTCCCATCAAAGAATAAGTGACAACAAAATATAATAAAACAATGAAAGAATAGTCAATAAATGCAAATCATGAATTTAAATCCACAGCTCAGTTTGAAAGTCAAGGGGAAAAGATGAGACTTAAGCAATGTACCATCTTTCAAGGGATGCTCTCTCATTGCCTCTGTCAACCATTGTTGCCGGGTTAGCTTGTGTTTGTTTGAATAAAAACAAAATAATGTTTCCTACATTCAAACTGTAGGATCAGCTTAATAAATAGTATCTTAGTTAATTTCCCACTAAGAGCTAAATGGGAAGCATATCTGCCCACTGTATGTTAAATCATCCACTAATAAACTTCAAATAATAAACACATTTTAAAATGTTTATGTAAATATTAGAATTTGTCCACTTCAATAAATCCACCAAAAAAAGTAAGAAATAAAAGCGAGGGAGGCTGGATTCTGCGGGGGATCAGATATTGGCACAATACCGACTAGTTAATTAGCAGCACAATAAAGTTACTCTTGTCTTCTTTCTCTTCTTTTTCATTTCTACATCTCTTCTCCACAAATTTGAGTTAAAATTAACTGTCTGTCCAAACAAAAGATTCAGAGTAGGCAGGAATACAGCATGGCATTTAAACAAACTGGTGCATGATTTCAACTTCACATTCGCTAAAAAGCTGAGAAAATTTTTACTATTTTGCACATTTTACAACCATAAAAAATAACACTTAGCAACGCCGTTAATTTCTAACCTTAAAATCACCCTTTATATTTTTTGATGATTAATAAATAT
>JBAFTA010000004.1:1999749-2014305 GCA_036919975.1 Melanotaenia parkinsoni
AAGATCAAGCCCCTTCATCGTACTTCTTTCTGCGACCTTCATACACTAGAGGAGGGCGCAACCTTGGCAGATTAAGTCAGTTTTGTATTTGGGACATCATGTAGTTGTTTTGTGTGATTAAAACATGAATGGTCTGGGTGAATACTCCATTCTTATTTGGCTGTAGGGTGTCCATATGGACACCTATAAAGGAAGTAATATATTTATATACATTTATTGTATAGTGCGTTCCTGAATCTTATTGTCAAAGTCTTATTCTTGTATACATTTAGGAGGGAATCAAATCTATCCAGCAAAGGCTCACAGTGCTGTTGATCCCCTTGAAGAAGATTGACAATTATCAGCAAATTTTAGGATGTGGCTATTCCAATATTTGCTTACAGTCACTGTGTACAGGATATGGAATAAAGCTGAGAAATCAAATAAAAATGTTTGTTACTGGATTATGGGTTTTGGCTACACAAACAAAATGTGATGGACACACAAGCAAAAGGTCTAATTGAAACAGAGTAATTTTAAAGACTGTTCATGAATTTAAAGCTTCCATATAGAATGTGGTGATGGAGACATGTGCTTGTTTTTCTTGAGGTGTTTTTATGACTATGTTCTTGTTGTTTTATTATGATAATGTAAATTGTCATAATATGTATTTACTTGGTGGTTTGGCTGCTACCTTGGCCAGGTTTCTCTTGAAAAAGAGATTTTGAATCTCAATGGGATCTCTTGGTTAAATAAAAAAAAAATAAATACAACTATTTAATCTTTTTTTTTCTTCTAAGACTGGGTTGCAGATTCAGATATGTAATTAGTGGCAACTTTACCAAATTACATGAATATGAAGTGAAGTAACAGCTGTTACACCCATGAAAGAGAAGGTTAGAGGGGCATAACACTAAAAATAGACAGCTTGGAAAGCTTTAGCAATCCAACACCTCCAAGTAAATTTATTCACTACAGCAACATATTCAACATAAATTTAGAAACAAAATGTAAAAGACGAAGGTGAAGATAGACTAGAGGAAATCTGATCCACTACTAGAGAGATAAAATAGTGCTTTGAGTTACTGTAAAGAGATGTCAGTCATGTTGCTAAATATAATACATCAAACATACTGTATGTTACCAGCAATGTTTAGCCTGCATTTCTGACAGATATAAGGGTTTCTAGGTCAGTGGTGTCCTCTCACAGCCTTTCATCTACATCCTTTCCATCTAGGTTACAACCCCTTCCACATGCTAATTTAATGTTTAGATAAACATTTTTGTGCATCTATCTTTCTCACACTCCCACACTGATTACTTCATTTTTACAGAACATGGCAGTTTCTTTTGTTTTAGCTGCTAAAGGCAGACCAATAATCTGAAGGAAATTAAAGTACTGTAGGTTTTCTGCTGTGGGGGAGCCTTCAAGGAGTAAGACAGCAGTGAGGACAGCTAATTGTCTCCATTTCTTACATGGCTACTCAACAGGGTCACTTCAGGTGACTTCACTTTCAGGATCAAGTTCAGGATCAAGACCACACCTCATCTGTTTGTCCTCAACTTTCTCATCATGTCCTCAATCATTCTCTTTCATTCATTCATTCATTGATCCTCTTCCCCCCAACATTTTTTCACTCTTCCATCCTCCTTCTTTCCTTTTTCTTTCCTTTTTTCTTGCCCACAATCCTTCCCTGCCTCATCTAGTCATCCATTAGCAGATATTCATGCTAAGAAAATTAGCACAAAATTCAACAAAATTGACAGCATGCAAAGTAGCCTACGTAAAAATGAAAAAGACACTAACTTCTGCCTCAAAGAGATGACAAGTTTACGGAGGAAATTAAATGTTTTGAAAGATAGATCTCAGAGAAACAATGTGCTGCTGATAAACTTACCGACAGGTGTGGAAGGTGACAACACAAGAGGCTACCTACAGAAGATGCTACCGACATGGATCCCTGCCCTTAGAGGACCTCGAGGTGGCAAGCTTGAAAATGACAGAGCTCATCGATTCTTCTCCAATAACAAGTCGAGGCCGCAAACGGTGATATTTAAACTCCTGAGGTACACCGATCGGCAGGCTATCCTGGATGGCAGGAGGAAAGCCAAATCAACTCGTCCTGATGGCACCTGACTGCAGTTTTTTGCAGATTAGTTCCGGTACAATGCTGGAGTGACAGAAATATAACGACATCTGCACCAAGCTGCGACAGAGGGGAATAGATTCATTTCTTATATACCCGGTAATCCTGAAAGTGAATCTGAGTGGAAGAACGGTGTCATTTAACCCGGCAGAGAAGGCAACAGTTGCTCTGAAGCTAGAATCAGCAAGATCTGCTGTGAGTTTTTGCTTTTTGATGAGTTCAAGATGATTAGGGGTCTGTTTACAGATACTGTTTGTTGCTAATGAATGGGTTTGTTCCCAGGGTCCAAAACAAATCCATCGTCACCTCAGCAGATGACACTCATACAAAAGGAACCATGATCTTAATGAGACATGATATTAATGTTGCTATTGAAAGAACTGGCTTGGACTGTGGAGGATGCCTAGCCTTCTGCTGTACATCTATCTGAGGTAAAAAGATAGCATTTATTTCTATTTATGCCCCAGCTGTATTCAATGCCACTTTCTTTACCACAGTAACCGCTCAGTTACTGAAAGTTGTTGATTATCATCTATACGTGGGTTTAGATATGAATGATACAGTGACCTTGATAAATTGCATCTAGTTATTTTAGGCGCTGAGGACTTGGCATCTAAAGCACTTAATCTCTTTCTTAAGGACTTAAATTTGGCTGATGCGTGGAGGGTATTGAACCCAACCATTAAAGACTATACCTTTTTCTCCTCTAGACATAAAACTTTTATTTTATTTTATATTTTCACTTCCACCAGCTTATTGCCCGGAGTACACTCAGTAAAGTTTTTGCCCAGACACATATCCGATCATAACCCAGATGTATTTATTCTTAACTATGGCAACATTAAAAGCCTTCAAATCTTTTGAAGGACGACAAGTTTTTAACACAGTTAAGACCAAAGATGACAGAATTTATAGAACTCAATAAAAATAGTGTATCGGATATGACGGTGGTTTGGGCCTCCATTAAAAGCTTTATATGAAATAATGCTATTAGTTTTAGCTCTCATTAACATAAAATGCATCTGCAAAGGTTTACTAATCTGGAAGGACAATGTAGTGTTCTGGAGATGGATTTCGAAAGAAATTATTCAACAAATAAAGAAAATGCTCAAAACCAAACAAGCAGAATTAAATGATTTACTGAGAAGTAGGGCAGAATATGTGATTCATTTAACAAAACAAGAATACTATGCAGAGGGTAGCAGGCCAAGTCATCTTTTAGCACTTGCTATTAAACAACAGGAAGCTAACGGATATGCCAGCACTGCAACATACAAAACATGGAGTGATAACCTTAACGGAAGAGATAAATGAGGCTTTGAAAAATTACTTTGAGGAATTATGTGCAGGAGGCCTACTCCCTCAGAGAATGACTTGACAGACTTTTCTAGTAATTTGAAACTTCCTATATTATCATCAGAGGAGGCTAAGTATCTCGACTCTCCCATTACACTGGAGGAATTGCTTAAGGCCGTCAAGACTACAAACAAAGGCTCCACTCCAAATATGGATGGCACTCCGGTTGAAATCTATTTGGCTTTTTGGGATATACTAGGACTGATTTGGTTAAAGACGTTAAATTATGCAATTAATAAAAGCTCTTTTCATAGAAACTTGAACACAGCCCTAATTACCGTCGTACCTAAGCCTTGTACCTAACCCCTTGGATTGTGCTAGCTACTGCCCAATCTCTTTGATTAATGCTGACATTAATATATTCTCCAAAGTTTTAGCTAACAGACTTGAGTTAATGGTTGGGAAGTTAATCAGACCAGATCAAACAGGATTTATCAAGGAACACCTGGGTGCTGATAACGTGCGCCGACTTACGCATACTGAGTGCAACACATAATAAGACACCCGACTGTAGCTTATTATTTCTTTATGCAGAAAAGGCATTTGATCGCCTGGAATAACCTTATTTGTGGAGAGTCCTAAAAGAATTTAAGTTTGGTGATAAATTAACTATATGCCAGTCCATCTGCCAAGTATGTGAGGGAGGAACTTTCTCAACACTGTTTGACACTGGACGGGATACAAGACAAGGAGACCCTCTGTCTCCTTTAATTTTCACTTTATCTATTAAACCCTTGGCATATTTGATTAGGAATTCCAGACAGATTGCCCCTATTCCAATAGGGTCAACATCATACTGAATATGATGTTGACAGATGCAGACGATACCTTAGTTTATATTGCAAATATAGAACAAAGTCTTCCCTCGGTCCTGACAGTGCTGGAGCATTTCAGAAATCTCTGGGGTTATAAGGTTAATATGTCCAAGTCAACTCTGATGCTGATTAATACAGACCATACCAAAATATTGGTTCTCTCTAGAGTTAAGATTTTAAAGGAGGTTGTTTATTTGTGAATTAAAATAAGTGATTCTGTGTCAGCGGTGGCTAAAACGAATTATACATCACCTCTAAAAATAATTGGAGATGATATTAACAGATCAAAATATCTACCAGCATCGGTTCCAGCACGAATATTGGTCATTAAAATTATTGTTCTACCCTGCATTAATATCCTTAATTTGATGCTGCCACTTGCACCCTCTATAGAATATTGGCAGTAACTAGACACCTTCCTGCAAGGCTATGTATGGAACGGCAAATGACCCAGGACAAAATGGTCTACACTCCAGTGTGGTAGGAGTGTTGGACATGTCCAAATTTTAGGCTGTATCACTGGGCATTCATCCTAAAAAATCGTACGTATTGGTTTAAGGAAAATAACAATGTTGCTTGGAAAGGCATAGAACAAGAGTTAATAGCACCATTGAAGTTGCAGGACCTCCTTCTGGTGGGTATGAGCTCCAAAAAGTGTGGTTTACATTATGGTCCAATTTTATCACATGTACTTCAGGTGTTTACGGCTGCTGAGAAATATCTAAAACTTGAGAATTTGTGGTACAAGTCTTTTCCACTATGGAATAACAACCGCCTATTAACAGGAGGGAAACCATTTGTTAACAAAGACTGGAAAAATAAGGGAACTAAAACGCTTTAAGACATCAGTGGGGAAAGCCATATCCTTGATTTTCAGGAATTGGTATATTGATATGGTGTTAACAGACAGTTTTTCTACTTTAGATTAAAATCAGGGTGTAGAGCCTATCGGGTTTCCTGAGGGACAGAATTAGAAGAACATCCTATTCTGGCCTGCATACAGACAGCCTCCAGGCGTATAGTGTCATTTATTTATGACGGACTTAATTCTTGAGATGTTATGCCTACAGCAGGAATGAAAACCTAGCAGAAAGAAGTTACAGAGCTAGGAGGAAGTTTAGACTGGAAAACAATTTGGGATAATGTTGTTGGCTCATCAAAGAACCCAAATCATCAATACATTCACCCTAAATTAGTCACAAAGCCTATGTGACGCCGTATATTAGATATAAAATGGGATTAATATCAGATCCATATTCCTCGTTTTGCCCCCATGGGACCTGGGCTCTTTTGCACATGATGCATGGGATTGTCCAGGAATTTTGAGTCTGTGGAACAAGGTTATAGCTACAATGTCTATGCTAATAGGGGCACAGCTCCCACTGGAATCTACTATACTCCTCTTAAATGAGGATTCACAGCTATCACTCACAGGTAAAACCTGGAAAATCTGACTAGCAGGGCTAACGGCAGCAAAAGAAGTGATTGTTCTGCGTTGGAAACCTCCTCCTGACATCTCAATAAGCCATTGGCTTCAAAGCTTTCTGGATATTGCCTACCTGAAACTATCAATGACAAGAATCAACTGTGCCCAAACACACTATTACAACGTGGAACAATCTAATATCTGACCTAACTGAACTTTTATTAAAATGGAAATAGTGTGCTGCTGCTGCAGAGTGATGGTGGGAGGTAGGGGGTGGGGGTGAGGAAGCGTAATCATTGTGTGATTGTGTAACTGTGTGACTGAAATGTGATTGTTCTTGGTTCTGAAACTCAAATAAAAATTTATTGAGGAAAAAGAAAAATCATTGGCATTAATCCCTGAAATCTGCCCGTTTTTAAAGCAAGCAAATGCATACAAATGTTTAGTGTCAGTAAATGCAGCATGAAATGAACTTCGTCTATATGTTGTTCTGCATATTCGTTACCATGTTCTAGATCATAATGCAGAATTCACACAGCATCATCTTACCAACCATCCACACCAAGATCCCCAGAGTCTAGACTTTGTCCAGACCCAGTCCAACTTGTGTTTTGAATTACAAGCCTTTTTCAAAATGAATCTTCCATAAATAAATGCATGACACAAAAAGTGTCCTTGGATATTTTTCACAGCAATGTAGTTTTGCCGCATCTTGCCCAAAAAGCAGTGTGTTTTGACCGTCTGTGACACCTAGACTATATGGTGACAGCTAACCTGCCCTCTAGCAGGCAGGAGGACATGAGCAGAGGGCTGCTATAAATGACAAGAACCCATAACCTATCAGTATAAAGGGGTTTATAATGTTAGAGCCAATCAGAAGCAGAGAAAGGTGGGCATTTGTAACAACTCTGCTAGCAAAAAACTAAACAAAACTAGAACCATGTCTCCTTGGCTTAATGGCTTAATGCATTTGAGCTGTTCTGTTTTTGACTTCACATGTTAAGAATTTAAACGACCATTTTTCTTTTCCTATTTGTCAGTCTGAATTTTCTCCAGAATGTGGAGAACTTCATTTATGTTAAATATTTTTTTAAGTTATTTGTTTATTTTTAATATTTTTTAGTTATTATTCATATTGTCATAGTTTTGTATGTTTATTAATGAAAAAGTGAAAAAGTTTGATTACTAAATGTGTTTTTGTTAATTTTTCTGGACCTCTGGCTTTTAATGCAGGGTAGATATGGACCTTTGAAAAACAAGTTTGAGAACCCCTGATCTACACATTATCACATGGTGATATCTGTTATAAAACGACCAGATGTTGACAAATGAAGGTAAACAGCTCATTCTTATGAAGAAACTGTGTTTTTAGCCAGATCATCAGTTTTATCAAAGGTCTCATTTGTTCCCCTTTTTCCTGGCTAGTGCTCCTGCCTGGCCCCCTTCCAAAACTTTTCTAGACCAGCCGCTGCATAGCTGAAGCATAAATCCTTTCTACCACCTGTCGGCTGTTGTGTTTGATAAGGTTCTGCCAAAAACAATTCTTTGGGGTAAATATGTCCTGGTATGAACCATGGACTGCTAGTTTCCTCCTTCTCACCTGAACGATAAATAAGCACTACAAGAGACGGTACTAGAGACAGAAAAGCCAGTCAGCTGATCACCGTCAGCTGTCAAGATTCATGTAACAACAGTAGATGAAGAGGAGGAGCAGACACAGAGAAGACCAGAGAGGCACTAGACCTGCTACGTTTGTGCACTATGTAGGAAAAAAAAAAAAAGGCACAGGTGTGGACTCTCTTAACACGAAAAGTGCAGATGTTAAAACACCATTATCCTCCACGGGGGCTACGCCAATATGTTGTTCCATCAATGCTCTCTTTATTCTCAAATCCATCCATAGAGTGAGCCGGCTCATCTTTTCCATCCTGCCTCTAGACGCCTCCATGTCCTGCTCTCATAATAGAGAAATGACGGCTGTATGGAGCTTGTTATGCCGTGCATGCGTTAATTGCCTTAAAAATATAAATGCAATTAATTACATAAATTAGTTAGATCCGTTAACGCGTTATTTGTGACAGCCTTAGTTTTTATCTATTCTTTGTCTGGAAACCAGATTTTTACTGGCAGGCTGTAAAGACTGAAAAGAAGTAAACAGAAGCAGAAGTCCACAGACTTGTCATATGCTAATGAAGAAGGGTTAATGGTACAAGGAATGATAGAATATGTCAGAAAAACAAAATGCATTCAGTTACATGTTTATATCCATTGAATAGTGAGGAAGAGCAGAAGCCTCTCAGAGAGAAATATAAATAGTGCATGTAGCTGAGTGCCTCTCAGTCATTACATGTGGCCTTTCTGCAGATGTTGATACAGTGATATTTGCAGATGTACTGTAAGTGACTCTCATAGAGAACCAACAGTGGCATTCATCAAAATTCACCAGGAAGGAAGAATCACGAGGACACTAATTGGTATGATTCACTCCACTGCAGAGCACAATTACCATCTGGGTTTTTACATCGGAGCGAGACTGCAGTCGACTGCTACAGATGCCTTTCTTTACCTGCATCAGTTTGGATGACAAGCGTGACCTATGAAGATGTTCCCATTATTCCATCACATGTGCCCCCGCCAAGCTGGGGCCTTTGTGTCTTGGCAGCATGCCATCCCACAAACCACTGCCATCAGAACTGTGTCATGCTCCCAATCGGTTTGGTTTGTAGACATGGAACATGGAATAATCCATTCTATTTGATAGTTTTCTGGCAGGAATCTGAGTGGCTGTCACAGAAACTTAAGAACAGATTTGCTGTCAAAACTGAAATATCATGAATATCACCACCCATCTAATAAGGCACATTACCCCCACCCCACCCCACCCCCACCACCGGCTACCTGCAGGCTGACAATAGCTTTTTTTTTCTTAGAATCTCTGCTCAGCTGAGTATGTAAAGATTCAGCAAAAAAGTTTGAAAAATAAAATTTCAAGTATTCATGCAGGATTCAAGTGGCATCTCATTCCCATAAAGAGAAACTGCATTAAGTCTTTAAAGGCAATGGCAATTAAATTACTTTATTTTGTTTTTAATAAGTTATAAGAATAGAAAAAATAAATCTGAAAGAAAACTATTTATGCAAGACAGTGTAGCCTAGTCAGGTGTTGTCAGTCTAGATACAGTGAGGAAAATAAGTATTTGAACACCCTGCTATTTTGCAAGTACTCCCACTTAGAAATCATGGAGGGGTCTGAAATTTTCATTGTAGGTGCATGTCCACTGTGAGAGACATAATCTAAAAATATTCCTGAATTTACAATGTCTGATTTTTTAACAATTTATTTGTATGATACAGCTGCAAATAAGTCTTTGAACACCTGAGAAAATCAATGTTAATATTTGGTACAGTAGCCTTTGTTTGCAAACGTTTTCTGTAGTTTTTCACTAGGTTTGCACACACTGCAGGAGGGATTTTGGCCCACTCCTCCACAGAGATCTTCTCTAGATCAGTCAGGTTTCTGCGTTGTTGCTGAGAAACACGGAGTTTGAGCTTCCTCCAAAGATTTTCTATTGGGTTTAGGTCTGAAGACTGGCTAGGCCACTCCAGAACCTTGATATGTTTCTTATGGAGCCACTACTTGGTTATCTTGGCTGTGTGCTTCGGGTCATTGTCACATTGGGAGCCAGCCACAACCCATCTTCAGTGCCGAGGGAAGGAGGTTGTTCCCCAAAATCTCACAATACATGGTCCCAGTCATCCTCTCCTTAATACAGTGCAGTTGCCCTGTCCCATGTGCAGAAAAACACCCCCAAAGCATGATGCTACCACCCACATGCTTCACAGTAGGGATGGTGTTCTTGGGATGGTACTCATTATTCTTCTTCCTCCAAACACAGTGAGTGGAATTAAGACCAAAAAGTTCTATTTTGGTCTCATCTGACCACATGACTTTCTCCCATGACTCCTCTGGATCATCCAAATGGTCATTGGCAAACTTAAGATGGGCCTTGACATGTGCTGGTTTAAGCAGGGGAACCTTCCATGCCATGCATGATTTGAAACGATGACATCTTAGTGTTTTACCAATAGTAACCTTGGAAACGGTGGTCCCAGCTCTTTTCAGGTCATTGACCAACTCCTCAACTGTAGTTCTGGGCTGATTCCTCACCTTTCTTAGGATCATTAAGGCCCCTCGAAGTGAGATCTTGCATGGAGCCCCAGTCCAAGGGAAACTGACAGTCATGTTTAGCTTCTTCCATTTTCTAATGATTGCTCCAACAGTGGATCTTTTTTCACCAAGCTGCTTAAAAATTGCCCCTTAGCCCTTTCCAGCCTTGTGTAGGTCTACAATTTTGTCTCTGGTGTCTTTGGACAGCTCTTTGGTCTTGTTAGTAGTTGGAGTCTTACTGATTGTATGGGGTGAACAGGTGTCTTTATGAAGCTATCGACCTCAGACAGGTGCTTCTAATTTAGGATAGTAAGTGGAGTGGAGGGAGACTTTTTAAAGGCGGACTAACAGGTCTTTGAGGGTCAGAATTCTAGCTGATAGACAGGTTTTCAAATACTTATTTGCAGCTGTATCATACAAATAAATTGTTAAAAAATCAAACATTGTGATTTGAGGATTTTTTTTAGATTATGTCTCTCACAGTGGACATGCACCTACGATGAAAATATTAGACCCCTCTGTGATTTCTAAGTGGGAGTACTTGCAAAATAGCAGGGTGTTCAAATACTTATTTTCCTCACTGTATTAGATCATGACATCACATTAAAGAGCAGTCTTAGAACTTGTTACTTGTTCTATTATGTTGTCACTTACCAAGAAAAGCAGAAACCTTTCAGATGTTGTAAATTAGCAATTAGCCTTTACAGAATCTCTTGTAGTTTTTAGCACTTAAATTTTAATACTGCTGCCGTGACCCTCCCACCGACCTGGTCCACTCTGAGCCCATAAAACAAGTACAGGTAATAACAATCACAACAACATTAATCTCCATATGAGTAGGCTAATGGAATGGCTGAAAACAATCCATTTGTCAGTTAAGAAACCACATGAAAGACCCAAATCAGAGCTCAGCTGGTAATTACTGATGCAACTCTCTTCAGTTGTGCAGAACTTAAAAAGAGCGTCAGACAGTGGAAAACATCTAAAAACCAGCATCTCTAACCCAAGCATTTGTTATTGTATTAAACTGATCTACCTGGGTATCAACATGTTTCTCTGGCGTGTGTGCGGTGAGGTTTTATGTTTTCAGGGAGATGAAGTGTCTCTGGAAAGATTCTGTCATCTACAGGAAACAATATGAGCATGTTGTGTTCTTGAGTGTTTAGTCTTTTGTCCTTCTTGCTGCTGCCTCTCTGTGGAATATTATTTGATTGTAGTGTTGTAATAATGTTTGATCAGTCAAAACCTCATTATGAAGACAATAATGATGAATAGCTGGATATTTATTGTAGAAGAGTCATGACTTTAATAAGCATTCAGCAGTTAAATCTTTTTTAAACTTGTGTTCAAACTCAGCTTGAAGCCACGGAACAACTCCAAACCCTCTACAACCACGTTGCATGTATTTCATATGTCTACATACAAAAGTTTCCTGCACAATGGATTTAAGGCACCTAGTGCCAAGAATGCATTTACTCCATCCCTGAATGTCTGTTATTCACTGACCATTGGGCTGACTGCACAGCCAAATAAAAAATCCACAGAGGAGATAAATTCATGGCAAATACAAACAATTCACAGCACCAGCCAACCACATGAAGGAGTCTTGGAGAAACGCTGTCGATCAGTCTGGAATTACAGTCATAGATGATAAGCACAGAAAGTGCTGCCTGTCAGAGAAAATGATTCAGAGAGGCAGTTAGACCCAGTGAGAAAGTGAGCTGACAGCTCAAGTCTGACCAAACTGTAAGTAGCCTCTTAAACAAAGAAATGGATGTGGAAGGCTGATGGAATCACACTTCAAGCAACAACTGAGTTTTGCTTTGAAAACTACATGTCCAAAATTATGTGAAAAAGGTTTGTATATCTGTGTTATTTTTATCTTTCTTACACTTTTAAGCTTCTTTTTAAAAAGAGAGTGATCTAAAATTGAAGCAGAGCAGAGAGAAAATGAAGAAAAACAAAACTAACAATCCATTTTGAAATTTAGGTGAACTCTACAATAGCACACTTAAACATGCCAGAACACTCCACTTCTCAAACCTCATCACAGATAACAAAGCAATCCCAAATTCCTTTTCCACTGTTTTTAATAATTACCCATCTGTATCCAACCTGCCATTTTTAAGTAAAATCATAGAAAAAAGATAAAAACAATATCTTGGAAAAATTATCAGTCTGGTTTTACAGCAAACCACAGTACTGAGACAGCCCTTTTAAAGATTTTTAATGACCTCGGGTGTTTGTTAAAGGGGCAGTGCACCCAAAAATAAGTTTTTTGATCTGTAAACCACACATATTACTTCACTGTGATAAAAACCACCTATACTCTTGATAAAAGTTGCATATTTATTTTTAAATTTATTTACAAAATGGGATTTTGTGGGTAAAAAATGGCTCATTATGCCCCCTACAGGGTACCAGGTCTAGTTTTTCATGATGTAGAGCCATACTGGTGCTTGTCTATGTCATGAGAAATTTTAAAAATCTCACAGCCCCTCCCTCCTCGCCTTGAAGACAGAAAAAATTGCACCCACCAACACATATGAACAGATGTGAGCTGATATGGTTTAGATTTGCTAGTTTCAGACTTCTATTCTTTTACAGAGTTTCTGATGAAATATACCTGCAATGGGACGGATTTGTGCTTTTCAGGGGTGTAAAAGTAACACCGAATTTTATTCTTTATTTGCTGATCGTCATCTGCCGACAGACAGCAGCTCAAATCGTAGCAGCAGCAACTTCCTGCAGCTGCCACAACCTGCCGTGGGTCTCCACAGCTTTCCAGAGCTGCTGGAGCTGCTGACAGGCAGCTAACAGGGCTAACGGCTCAGACTGACATGGTTCAGGACCACCTTGTCATTGTGTAGCTGAGGAGATTCAGGAGGGGAAAAGTCTTCCACCTCAAAGACCGCTCTGTGGCGTAGGTGCCTTGTGCTTTTCGTTTTCTATCTATTAAGTGGCTGCTGTGCTGTGCTGAGGCAGACATAATTGACAGAATGATGTCTGCCTTTGTATCCCAACCCACCTACTCTCCGCTCCCTGCTCACCCCACACCTCCAAACCCTTGTAGTTTTAGGCATTTTTAAAATTTTGCAGTGGGTGGAGTTATGCAAAAAGTAGGGGGAGTAGTTACACTTTAAACAGACTCAGAAGCTTGGTGGGCCTTACAGGTACTGTTCTTAATTGGCTTTACTTCTATCTCACAGATCGATAGTTTTATGTACGTATGGATACCTGCTCCTCAAAGACCCATACAATCCAATGTGGGGTTCCCCAAGGTTCTAGGTTCAGTTCTAGGCCCACTTCTTTTTAATCTGTAAATTTTGCCTCGTGGGGATGTCATTCTGAGACATGCCATTGATTTTCACAGGTATGCTTATGAGACGCAGCTTTACATCCTAGTGTCTCCTGATGACCTAGAGCCAGTTAACACTCATTTAAACTGTATTTTAGATATAAAGTCATGGATGGCAGAAAATTTCCTACAATCAGTACAAAACTGATGTTTTAATTATTGGTCCTGAAGACAAGAGAGAGATAATTTTACCAAAATTACAAAACTTTAAATATTCTCAGTTTGCGAGAGGTCTGGGTGTCCTGTTTGACACTGAGCTTCATTTTATTCCACACATCAGAAATGTCACAAAGACAGGATTTTAGCATCTTAAAAACATCACCAAAGTCCGCCCATTTCTCTCGCTTGCCAGCACCAAGGTGCTGATGCATGCTTTTATTTCTAGTAGAATAGGGTACTGTAATGCCCTACTCTCTCTGGTCTTCCCAAAAAGTCTATTTCTAACCTGCAATTACTCCAGAACTCAGCAGTACATGGTCTGACGAGGACCAGAGAGTAGGAACTCCTCACACCAATTTTAAAATCACTGCATTGGCTGCCTGTGCATTTCAGGATTGATTTTAAGGTTCTTTTAGTGGTTTATAAATGTCTTAATGGCCTTGGGTCTTCTTATTTATCCAGCCTGCTATTAAATTATGAACCTTCGCAGACCCTGAGATTCTCTGGTACTGGCCATGTAAGGAAGATAACTGGGGTGCGAAAGACTGTAAGGCGCTGGACGTCTTTTCACCGCTCTCAACCTGGAGTGTCACTGTAGTGTCTCATTCTCAGTGTTCCATAGGTTTATAATTAGAAATCCTTAAAATTCTATAGATTAGGATTATACTTGGATGCAGCTGTAAGCAGACTAATAACAGACTCAGTGAACTTAAGCTGGAGGAGCACCGGGACCTTATAGGGTCTAGTACTGCATGTGTATATAGCCTCAGGAGCTCTCAGGATTGGTTTCAGATGTGTTTAGGAATGTTCTTTGTCTGTCGGGGTATATAAGAGCGCACATATGTTCAGTGGGTTTTCTACTTCAGAGACCTCACAGATTTTCTCCAGATCTGTTTAAGTCACTTTTTGTAATAAAATCACCTTTTTTTATTACACTTCAAGCTGCTGTCTGGAGCTTTTTTGTTTGTTTGTTTGTTTTGTTTTTAACCTCTCAACTACCTTCTTCAACAAGTTCACTACATTGGCCAGAACACTACTTCGCTCTGTGCACAAGCCCCGTGACGTACTTCTGTTTTTCCCAGTGATCGGCAGATCAGTTTCCGGTTTACTTCCTGCTTCATCCGCATCACCATGAACTTCTCAAGATG